>PVLC010010636.1:10070-27040 GCA_004027655.1 Graphiurus murinus | reverse complement strand
GACTTTCTGCTTATTTCATAGGACTTGGCTTGGTGAAAGGAGGTCTGTCACTGTTGGTGCTCAGGGAGAGAGGCAGGAACTACTGACCTTTTAACTCTCCGTGGGAGGCAGGAGATCCAAATTTAATACTGAGCATTATGGCCCTGACTTCCTAAGACCCAGGGTGGAGGCAGCACAGCATCAGACAAAGCGCTGGCTGCAAAGGCAGAGGCCCCGTAATCTCTAATGCTGGTGTGCATGCTGACCTCTGGACAAGCAGAGGCGCTGGGCTTCAGCGTGTCCCTCTTTCCTGTGAACCACAGATTGCCCCCGCGGAAGGCCCAGACGTCAGTGAAAGGATGGTCATCATCACCGGACCACCTGAAGCCCAGTTCAAGGTCAGTGCTAAGGCCCACAGCAGCCCTGCAGGATACAGGGCAGCCACCTCGGAGGCATGTCCGGGTTCTTTGAAGGCTCACCCTCCATTTCCCTTCCTGCTGCTGCTCCTCACAGGTCTCAGACTCATCTTGTCCTCATCACTTCCCTCTGCTCGGAAGCCCTCTGTCCCTTCTCTCCATGTTTCCATCTGTCAGTTTCCCATCTGGGTATCAGTTATCAATCCAGCCTGTCTGTGACACTCAGCCATGAAGGGTGGCTATCTCAGACTCATTTGGTAACTACTACCCTTCAAGCTGTGGGCATCAACATAGGTGAAGGGGAAGCATGGTGTAGAGAAGTTCTTTGGTGAGGTGCTTTGTTTTGTTTTTGCCTTGTTTCCTCCTCTAGGAAAATTATAACTTGGGTTTTCTTACAGTCAGAAACATTAACTTGTAATAGTACAACCCTTATAATTAAAAGTATTTTAAGTTTAACTGAGAGGATAAATTTAAACTTGTGGAGCCATTTAAAAACAACAACCCAGCTGGGTGTGGTGGCGCACACTTGTAATCCTAGTACTTGGGAGGCTGGAACAGGAGGATCTGGGTTAGCAGCCAGCCTCAGCTACTTAGTGAGGCCCTCTACAACTTAGTGAGACCCTGTTTCAAAATAAAGAATAAAAAATAGGGCTGGAGTTGTAGCTCAGAGGTAGAAGGCCCCTGGGTTCAATCCTCAGTACCGCAAAAATTAAAAAATAAAAACAACAACCCAAGCTGGACGTGGCAGTGCACGCCTGTACTCCCAGTACCTGGGAAGCTGAAACAGGAGGATTGCAGCTTCACAGCCAGCCTTAGCAACTTAGCAAGGCCCTCTGCAACTTAGTGAAAATAAAATAAAAAATAAAATGTTTCAAAATAAAAAATAAGGTGGGGCTGAGAGTGTAGCTCAGAGGTGGAATGCCTCGGTTTATTCCCTAGTGTGTACGCATGGTGCACACACACACACAACCTTTAACTTGTGAATGGACAAAATGTAGTATGTTCACACAGTAGAAGATTATTCAATCATAAGAAGGAAGTATTTATGCATGCCTCAACAGGGACAAACCCAGAAGGCATTATGCTAGGTGAAAGATAGCAAAAATGAGGGCCAGGTAGGCTATGGTTCTATATATAAGAAATGTAAAGAGTAAACAAACAAGCTTGGAAATAGAAAGTACATTAGGGTTTGCCATGGAATGGGGATAGAAAGGAATCAAACTACCTGTAATAGTAAGGGGCTTTTATTTGGGAGACTGGGATAGAAGTGTCCAGATAGGTAGTGGTGGTGGTGGTTGCACAGCGTAGTAACCGGTGAAGCATACACTTTGAAATGATGGATTTTAGATTATGTGAATTATGTCTCATTTTTTATGTTAAAAAAATGTAGTCTCTTGGCTACATTGGCTTTGGAGTGAGATGTCAAAAAGCAAGCACAGGCTCAGCACAGTGCTGCATGCCTATAATCCCAACTACTTGGGAGGCTGAGGCAGAAGACTCATAAGTTCAAGGGCATCCTGGGAATTTTTTTTTCTTTTTTTGGTACTGGGGATTGAACCCAGGGGCATTCTACCTCTGATCTACGCCCCCAGTCCTGTTTTTCATTCTTTATTTTGAAACAGGGTCTCACTTAGTTGCGGAGTGCCTCACTAAGTAGTTGAGGCTGGCCAAGAACCAGGATCCTCCAGTCTCAGCCTCCCAAGTACTGGTATTACAAGTGTGCACCACCACACCCAGCTAGCCTGGGCAATTTAGCATGACCCTGTCTCAAAAAAAAAAAATTTTTTTTTTAAGGTCTGGAGATATAGCTCAGTGGTAGAGCATTTAGCTAGCCTGCATCCTGGGTTTGATTACACACACACACACACACACACCACCCCCTCCCCACCCCTCCCCAAGCTCAGGCTCATGAATCCCATTACCACCACTTTCACCTGCATCCTTTAGTAACCAGAGGACTATACATATGAGAGGATGGAGTTCAGAATGCCCTGAATAGTTTAATCCCAAGTACCACAGGGGGAAAAAGAGTGCCCTGAACAAATTCAATCAACCAAGCATTTATAGGTGCTAGGAATATGGAAAAAGATACAGTTCTGACCCCTCATCAGTACTCCCAGCCCAGACACACAGAACACTCTATAGGGGATGGGATTGTGTGCAGACCACAAAAACACCAGCATGCCCATGCACCGGTGTCAGAGTGCGATGAGCCCAGCGCACCACCTCTGCGGCCTGTGAGGGCTGAGGCAGGTGTGCAGCTTCCCATGTGTCTGGCCTGGGATGGGGGTAAGGGATGGTGTGTCCAGCTGTAGAGACACTCCAGTTCCCACCACAGCATTGATAAAGCAGCTGGGCTGGCAGCTCAGTCACCAGTCCTCCCTTGTTCTCTCAGGCACAGGGACGGATCTTTGGGAAACTGAAAGAAGAAAACTTCTTTAACCCCAAAGAAGAGGTGAAGCTGGAAGCCCATATCAGAGTGCCCTCTTCCACAGCTGGCCGGGTAATCGGCAAAGGTGGCAAAACCGTAAGTTTGCTCCAGGCTCACTCAGTGCCTGGTTGAGTTCCCTGACCTTGCCCAAGTTCCCTCAGCGCCCCCCCCCCCATTGGCTCTTTCTCTCTCAGTATATGATCAGGGTCTTAGGCCAACAAACTCAGGTTCTTCTGGCTTCTGAGCCATCTGAGGCATAAGAATCCTAAGAATAAAAAGGTAATCATCATCACTCTAGGACTTAGGCCCAATTCCACAGTGCTGAGCCCAACACCAGGGCTCTGCCCAGCAGCAGCCATCCTGACTCCACTCCCCGAAGGTACAAAGACTGTCTTTCACCCCCTGTGCACTTACCCAAAGCAGACAGAAAATAGTACAGAGGCAGTGCCCCACCCAGGGGATCTGCTGGCCCACTTGGCAGACCACTGCTCCCGGCTCCACGCCCAGAGGCCTGCAGGCTCCAGTGTCCTACGCTCTGCTGACAGATGCCTCCAGGACCCTTGCTCTCCCTCATGTGGACCCTGTCTTCTGGCTGCTTCCCAAAACTTGCCATCTTTTACACTAGAGCTAGCTCAGCAAAAGGATATAGGACAAAAAGGGAAAAAAAAAATTTTGTTTAATAATCTACATTTTCAATTTGAAGGCAGCAATAATACAATGTAATTTGAAAAGTGCCAGAGGTGGGGATATAGCTTACTGGTAGAGTGCGTGTTTAGCATGTACAAGGCTTTTGGGATGTCCTGTTTGATCAATGTGGAACCAGTCTCTGAACGCTGTGTTCCCAGACACTGTCAACTGGCATTACAACTCGCTGAACCCACCTGTGAGTCCAGCATCATGCCAGGGCCAAAAGAGGGGAGCAGGGCCCCTCAGGAAATGGCCAGTGTTGTTAGGACGCAGTGCAGCAGCAAAGTAGAAGAAATGAGTTGAGACGGGGGAGGTCAGTGTTGGCAGGGAAAAGGAATAGCAGCTCAAGGCTAGGAACAGTGGAGATGAGGCTGGAAGCAGGAATGGCAGTGGAAGCAGGGCACAGAGGGGAGCTGACGAGAAAGGATAGTTTACCTCCGTGAGTCAGGCGAGAGGAGGTGCCAGCTCGTGGTCTAGGAATTGTGGCCTTCTTACCTGGAGCACTGATGGCCAGGGTCACTGCAGAGCGGCATCGATGGGAACTCTGGGGTCAAAGCATTCTTCCCAGAAGCAGCCCGTGGAGTCAGTACTGGACTCCCTCTCCCCATCTCTGAGCCTCCCAGGGCCCAAACCTGTAGAGCCTCGGGTGGCCAGGGCAGCCCTGAGTGTCCCAGACTGAAGGAAAGGAGAGGTGTCTCCAGCCTCCTTGCACTGCCCTGTCTCCCTTGACAGGTGAATGAACTGCAGAACTTGACCAGCGCAGAAGTCATCGTGCCTCGAGACCAAACGCCAGATGAAAATGAGGAAGTGATCGTCAGAATTATCGGGCATTTCTTTGCAAGCCAGGTACCTGTGCTGTAAGGGCCCCTGTCTCTCCTGCCATCCTCTTTCCAGTTTGCTTCTAAGCTTTGAGCAGCCTGTCAGGAGCCACAGGCTTGGGACCCCCCCTCCCCCACTCCTAACACAGTGGAACCTCTCCCTTGTTCTCCTGACTCTTCGGAACTGCTATCAGGGCAGGGGACTTTGTTCCATACCCTCTTAATGCTGCCATCCGCCAGGCGTGCTAGGAGAGCCTGAGGGACAAGCCCAGAAAAGCTCAGCCTTGAGGTCTCAGCACGCTCACCTCCCTACCAGGCCCCATCACAGCCTTTCTCTGCAAGGAGGCACATGGCAGGCAAGCCCCCCAGCCCAGATGCTGGGGCTCTCTGTGGATGGTGAAATGCTCATCACAGCCGCCCGAGTTTCCCTTGCTCACTTCCCACCTTGCCCTGCATGTCCTCTCAGAACACAGCACATCCACACAGCTGCTTCCCTTTCACGCACAGCCCAGTGCGTGGGGAAGCCCACTCCCCCCAACCCCCCACCTGTCATGTGCCCTCAGAATTCCCAGATGCATGTAATAAGCTCCTGCGGGCCATTCTGCACACAGATCCCTGCAGCCATGTGCAGAGTAGGTGAGGGTCAGGCTGGGGCTCCAGGTATTCAGGGTAGTGTCTGGCCCAGTTTCTCCCTCCCTCTCCTGTCCACTGCCTTTCTCTCCTTCCCAGACTCCTTCCTAACACTTTGGAGAGGTGGGTAGGGCCAGAGTGAAGCTGGGGACCTGCTGTCTGACCTCCACAAGGCCCCTGGCCACTGGCTCCCAGCTGTGTCCTGGCCAGTGTTCCATGCTCTCCACAGCTGCTGAGATCCCAGCCCCTTTCCTGTAATATTGGGAGGAGGGGGACCGCTATCACTTCTAAGCAGAAAACTCCAGAGTAAGGGGCTGGGGGACACTAGTCTGAGCATCCCATCCTCCTTCCCCCAGTCCCAGACCCTACCCCTCCTGCGTGTCCTCAGACCTGGGTTCCTTTCTTCCCTGTCCCCTCCTCTCCCTCTCTCCCTGCTGCAGACTGCACAGCGCAAGATCAGGGAAATTGTACAACAGGTGAAGCAGCAGGAGCAGAAATACCCTCAGGGAGTTGCCTCACAGCGCAGCAAGTGAGGCTCCCACAGGCACCAGCAAACAACGGATGAATGTAGCCCTCCCAACACCTGACAGACGAGACCAAACACAACCAGCAGATCGGGAGCAAACCAAAGACCATCCTGAGGAATGAAAAGTCTGCTGAGGCACCCAGGGCCTGCAGAGGCCCTGAGAATCTTGGGGCTGAGGAGGAGCGCCGGGAGGGCCCGGTTCCCCAGAACCACTGGCCCGGCTGCCCACCTCCCCTGGCTTCTGCAGGCTTCCCAGCCATTCACCTACCCTCACTCAGATCTCTCCCTAACTCCCACGACGCTATCCCTTTTAGTTGAACTAACATAGGTGAACATGTTCAAAGCAAAATTCACACCCTTTTCTTTTTCGTGGAAAGTTGTCTCTGTACATGTGTGTACATATTAGAAGGGGAAAGATGTTAAGATATGTGGCCTGTGGGTTACACAGGGTGCCTGCAGCATTAATATATTTTAGAAATAATATATCAAGTAACTCAACTAACTCCAATTTTTACTCAATTATTAATTTTGTTTTCCTTTTAAAGAGAAAGCAGGCTTTTCTAGACTTTAAAGAATAAAGTCTTTCTTTGGGAGGTCTAATGGTATAGAAAAGGAACTTCGAGGCCACCCACCCCAAAATTCACCCCGAGGGAAATCCCGTCAAAGGACACTCACGGCAGTTCTGGATCACCTGTGTCTGTCAACAGAAGGGATACCGTCTCCAGGAGGGGACTCTGTCCCTCTTCATCCCTGTCTAGCTCACACACCCATTTCTCTTTGCTTCACAGGTTTTAAACTGGTTTTTTGCATACTGCTATATATATAATTCTCTGTCTCTCTCTGTTTATCTCTCCCCTTCCTTCCCTCCCTCCCTTTCTCCACCCCTGTTCTTTTGAATTCCCTCATCCCTCTGTCTCAATGCCCTGTATCTATGCACCCCCCAGGCAAAGCAGTGCTCTGAGTATCACATCACACAAGGAACAAACGTGAAACACACAAACCAGCCTCAACTTACACTTGGTTACTCAAAAGAACAAGAGTCAATGGTACTTGTCCTAGCATTTTGGAAGAGGAAAACAGGAACCCACCAAACCTACCAGCCAACCAAACAAAGAAAAATTCCATAAAGAAAGAATGTATTTTGTCTTTTTACATTTTGGTATATAAGCCATTAATAGTGCAAAATGATTTCTTTCTTAAAAAAAAAATATGGAGGAAATAGCAATTTACACAAGGTTGTTGGCCCAGGGCGTTAAATTTACAGATTTTTTTAACGAGAAAAACACACATAAAAAGCTACCTCAGGTGTTTTTTACCTCAGCACCTTGCTCTTGTGTTTCCCTTAGAGATTTTGTAAAACTGATAGTTGGAGCATTTTTTTATTTTTTTAATAAAAATGAGTTGGAAAAAAATAAGATATCAACTGCCAGCCTGGAGAAGGTGACAGTCCAAGTGTACAACAGCTATTCTGAACTGTCTTCCGCTAGCCAAGAACCTATATGGCCTTCTTTTGGACAAACCTTGAAAATGTTTGTTTTTTAAAAATGACAAAGAAAAACAGAGAGAGAAAATATTGGAGATGTCCTGAATTTCAATAGGGTACGCGCCATTAGGGCTTTTTGCGCTAAAGGATGAACATGTACTGGTTTATGTGAACAAGCCATTATACCACCAGACTGCAATGCCAGTTTCCTCTACTGCAAACAGTGTTCTGTGAAAAAAAAAAAAAAAAGGAAAAAAAATAGAAAAAAAAAAGGAAAAAGAAAAAAAGAAATATATCCAGCTAACAAGATCCTGGTGTTTTGGTGTCTTATTTTATTAAGTATTGCTAAGTTCCATCCCGAGGCTCAGGGGAAACAGGGAGTTCTGTGCAGGCACGATATAGAAAGCTACTCTGGAAAGGCACGGAAGTCTCTGGAAGAAGCTGAATTAGATCTATGGTCTTTAGGCCAACAAACAGCCTCAGTGTGCCCTGGGAACTTAGAAACACAGATTCCCAAGGCTGGGGGTGTCGTTTAGCGGTACAGCACTTGCCTCACATGTGTGAGGCCCTGGTTTCAATCCCTAGCACTGCGAAAACAAACAGATTCTTGAGGTCCTGATGGGCGGGCTTCAGTCTCTGTCGGTAAGGAACTTCAAGCCTGGCCAGGGAACGTTTATTTTTATATGGGGAAGGGAAGAATACACCTGACAATTCAAGGAAAGAGGCATTTCATGCCTCAATGGGACACTCATTTAAGCGTTCTAGGGGTCAGAGAAGGGCAGGAGCAGCCTTGGACTGGAAGGTGTGCCTGGCATTCCCGATTCGCTGTGAAAAGGTAGGACCAGGATGGTCCTGCTCCATTTACAAGCTTATGCTCACAGACCTATGGGGCCCAAGTGACTGCGCAAAGGTCATGCAATCTTGGAAATAAAGAGCTAATAGGCAGGCACAGAGCATGCACCTACAGTCCCAGGTACATTGGAGGCAGGAAGATCCCTTGAGCCCAGGAGTTCAAGGCTAACCTTAGCAACACAGCAAGACCTCATCTCAAAAAAAAACTAAACAGCTAATACTGAACTGCCAGACATGGTCAGTTAGGCATTTTTAGATGAGTTCACAGCACAGCAGGGGCAGATGGTGAGCTCAGGATTCCAAAATAGCCACATTCCCCCTAAATCACTTAAAATTTGTTCCTTGCTGATATCCCATCCCCACTCCTGACTTTCTCATTATTTCAGTCTCAGTGAGGTTGTTTTACTTTTGAAGTTTTATATCATGTAGATGCCCAGATGGTCCCTTCATATGCTTGTTAGAAACCCTGTACCTATAGCTTCATTTTCCCCTCCTCCATTTAAGACTCGAGCACATTGCCCTCTCAGAAGTGGAAACAAACCATGGTTGACAGCTCAAGAGAAGTCAGAAGATGGTTCTTGGCAACCAGGGTTATTACTGAAAGCTGTTCCCTGGGTTGAGGTGTCTACATCAAATGAACACACAAAACCAGCACATCTTTAACAAAAGGGCTTTAAGTAGAGGCCAACGGGGGTGGTAATGACTCTAGAAATGAGACATCATGGAGGGAGGAGTGACAGGAATCTCAAAAAACAGACCCTCTTGGCTCTGCCCCTTGGGTCTCATCCTTTCACCTTTATTCCAGGTGGCAGATTTTAAAGTGTCCATTTCCAAAATGTTTGTCTATGAGCCTGCATGAGAAAGGGACGTGCCAAGATGATGCCTGGCTTGCCCTGGTACAAGTACTCATAACTTGTCCGAGGGTTAGCTGGGTATGGTGGTACAGGCCTGTAACCCCAGTACTTGGGAAGCTGAGACAGGAAAATTGCAGGGTTAGGACCAGCCTCAGCAACAGGGTGTTGCTAAACGCTGTTTCAAAGTAAAAAGAACCAGTGGTGTAGCTCAGAGATAGAATGTCCTTGGATTCAATCCCCAGTACAAAAAAAAAAAAAGTTTCCTAGGTTTGCAGAAATGAAGGGGAACCCACATGGAGAAGCAAAAGACAAGAAGACCAGCTACCAGCTGACCCTGTCCCTTGGCAAAGACTTAACAGCCCGAGTTCAGAGAACCACCTGTGGTTAACCACTCAGCACTTGAGCTAGGCGCTCAGAGCTTCTCCAGGGCAGCACCAGCATGAGGCCAGCCCATCCACTGTGACTAAGAACAGCTTTGAGCAATGAGCTGGGCGCTGCATAGTCATAGTTGTTCACCACATGTGGGCCCTGGCCATTATGAACTTTTTTTTTTTTGTAGTACTGGGGATTGAACCCAGGGGGATTCTACCTCAAAGCTACACCCCCAGCTCTATTTTTTATTCTTTATTTTGGCACAGGGTTTCACTAAGTTGTGGAGGGCCTCACTAAGTAGCTGAGGCTAGCCATGAACCCTGATCCTTCTGTCTCAGCCTCCCAAGAGCTGGGATTACAAGCATGCACCACCATGCCCAGCTATAAACTTTGTATTACCTTCTTCAGCTATTAAATTTCAGATTCTTTCTCTTGACACCTCCTGACATCCCAGAAAGCCCAAACTGCATATGATTTTACAATTAATAACTGTTACAAGCCGGGCGTGGTGGCGCACGCTTGTAATCCCAGCATTCGGGAGGCTGAGACCTGAGGATCCGGGTTCGCGGCCAGCCTCAGCTACCTAGTGAGGCACTCCGCAACTTAGTGAGACTCGGTTTCAAAATAAAGAATAAAAAATAGGGCTGGGGGTGTAGCTCGGAGGTAGAATGCCTCTGAGTTCAATCCCCAGTACCGCAAAAAAAAATAATAATAATAACTGTTACATGGAAAGTTGGCTCCCTAGCCTATACTAACGAAAGTATATTTTTTTTAGTTTTCTTATTTTTTTTTATTTTTAAACAGGGTCTCACTGAGTCGCTGAGGCTGGTCACAAACCCAGATCCTCCTGTCTCAGCCTCCCAAGTACTGGGATTACAAGCGTGTGTCACCATGCCCAGCTTGAAAGCATGTATTCATTAGCCTATGCTACTCAGAAAGCCCCTCCCCACTTCCTTGAATTGAAGCCCTTGAAAATCCATGTCACAGAGGGTCTTTACTGTGCTAACTTCTCAGTAGACTTGGTGAGTAGGCCCAATACCCCTCTGTCCTGTCAGTTTGCCCCTATTGTTCCCCTGCTGTCTTTCAGTGTGGAGCTTGACAGTGTAGGTTGGCTGTAGATCAAACGAGGATTCCAGCAGACAGAGGGAGAACTTAAAAACGTGGGAATTGGTAGGATAGTTAAAAATCTGGAAGGATTTCAACAAAGAATTAAAGAATAGGATTAGCCCTCAGCAGGAAGAGGACATCTTGATGTAACCAGGAGGCAAGGGTGGCAGAAACTAACTAGACTTCTAGTGACAAGCAGGGAAAGTGGGTGACCTCACATCAGTTAGGATCTGAATGACACAGTGAGTGATGCAGAAGGAATAAGAAATTGAAGAGTATGAAAAGTATTTGACCCAGGCTTATTCCTAAATCCTTGGGGAAGGATGTTGGCAATAGAACCTTCCCCACATGCCTTATGAAAGGAGCCCTACAGCTGTCTAGAGACTGGCCTACATCACATGTGCATCTGAACTTCCAGAATCCTAAAGCCTACTGCAATTTCTCTGGCCTGCGTCTGCTGCTAGTCTAATAACAGCAACAGCAGGTTCTGATGCTCACTGTCAGTCATTGCTGCTACCCTTTATTTCCTCTCTTCATTCCCCTTAACGTACTGGTGAGTAGAAATTTAAGAGGTATCCCACACAGGCTAATTTTTTACTCTAGCTCACATAAGATTGCCATAATTGAGTTATTCTTAATGATTCTTACTTTCTCAGAAATGGCAGGCACAAAAGAAAACCCTTATAGACAAAATTATATTCTGACTTGACCTCAGCAGCTCCCATATTCTCTTGTAAAAGCAGTGACTTGGTCTTGGATCAAAGGACTCGGTTTGTTCCCAGTGGTGGGTCTTGGGACACTGCCTCTGATCTCTCAGATGTGGCTGACCATAAACACTGAAGACATTCCTGTTGGCCTCCAGTCACCTCCAGGGATAAGGGCAAAGTGAATGAAAAACTAAACTCCATCTGATCCCTATCTATCTCTTTTTTTTTTTTTTTTTTTTTTTTTCCGGTACTGGGGATTGAACTCAGAGGCATTCTACCTCTGAGCTATACCCCCAGCCCTATTTTTTATTCTTTATTTTGAAACCGAGTCTCACTAAGTTGCAGAGTGCCTCACTGGGTAGCTGAGGCTGGCCGAGAACCCGGATCCTCTGGTCTCAGCCTCCCAAATGCTGGGATTACAAGCGTGCGCCACCACGCCCGGCTCTGATCCCTATCTCAATTTGTAATTTCATCAATTCCCAGTATGAAAGATTCACTGGCTTCCATGACTCATGAGTGTCCCCCACAGTCAGAAGACCACTTGTAGTGACCCTCAGTGAACTCAGTAAGGCCTGTCCTCCATCCTGGATTCCCTCAATGGCAGTACTGGGAGTGGATCTTAGAGGCCACTCAGCCTGCTTTCCTCACAGCAGATAAAGGGCTCTAAAATCCCTCCAGCAGCAGACCACCCCATCCAGAGAGTAGAGTGCAGCTCCTAAGGCCAGCAGGGCAGCCTTGGCCAGCCCAGGCTCAGTTCTTCCTTCCACTCATCTGGAATTTGCTGTCCCTGCAGTCACAGGACACACAGTGGCTGCCATAGGTTCCTAGGACGACGCATGTTGGAAGATAGCTGCCTCATCCCCCTTCTCCAGTGCTTCCCACCATCCCTCTGCTCAGGGACAGCTCCAGTCACATGTGAAGGTACAGGGTGCTCAGCCCCCATGTCCTAGGCTGTCAGAAGCCAGTCTGTAACATGCATGCCTGGGAGGCTCCGCTCCAGAAACAGGCTGCGGAAGGAGAGACTGGGTGGAGTGCTGAGCTCCCCTCCTGCAGGCTGCAGGTAACACACAGGCCTTACCAGACGGTCCTCCTCTCTCTAGCTTCACTTTCACCAGGAAAGCAACAGAAAGCCCAGGCCTGGAAGGTCCTACCTCCTTGCCTGTGCACCAGCTATGTAACCACGTGCATGTCACAGCCTCTTAGAGACCATTCTTACCTATACAACATTTTCTTCTTCTTTTTTTTTTTAATGCGGTACTGGGGATTGCACCCAGTGGACTTCTAATTCAAAAATGATTTCTGGCTGGGCATGGTCGCGGCGCACGCTTGTAATCCCAGCATTTGGGAGGCTGAGACCAGAGGATCCAGGTTCGTGGCCAGCCTCAGCTACCTAGTGAGGCACTCCGCAACTTAGTGAGACCCTGTTTCAAAATAAAGAATAAAAAATAGGGCTGGGGGTGTAGCTCGGAGGTAGAATGCCCCTGGGTTCAATCCCCAGTACCGAAAAAAATAAAATGACTTCTAGTTAGCAATGTTCCTTTTTTTTTTTTTTTTTTTTGTGGTAACAGGGACTGAACCCAGGGGCATTCTACCTCCAAGCTCCACCCCCAGTCCTATTTTTTATTCTTTATTTTGAAACAGGGTCTCACTAAAGTGCGGAGGGTCTCACTAAGTAGCTGTGGCTGGCCACAAACCCAGATCCTCTGGTCTCAGCCTCCTAAGTACTGGGATTACAAGCATGTGCCACCACTCCTGGCAGCAATGTTCCTTCTTACAATTTCTTTGTGTGTGTGTGTGTGTGTGTGTGTGTGTGTGTGTGGTGTGTTACTGGGGATTGAGCCCAGGGGCAGTCTACCTTGAGCTATGTCCCTAGACCTATTTTTTATTTTTATTTGGAAACAAGGTCTCACTAGGTTGCTGGCAGTCTCTCTACTTGCTGAGGCTGTCCTTGAATCAGCGGTCCTACGGTCTCAGCCTCCCAAGTACTGGGGTTACAAGCATGTGCCACCACCCTTGGCTTCCTTCTTAAAATTTCCCATTGAGTATCAAAAAGATAGCTTGCCAGGTGTGGTGGTGCACGCTTGTAATCCCAGTACTTGGGAGGCTGAGACAGGAGGATCACAGGTTCAAGGACAACCTCCACAAATAGTGAGACTCACCAACCTAGCAAGACTGTTTCAAAATAAAAATAAAATAGGACTGGGGGTGTAGCTCAGAGGTAGAATGCCCTGGGTTCAATCCCTAGTAAAAGAGAGACAGAGAAAGGGGAGGGGGATGAAAAGACGAAAGTTTAAGAGCACCAAAACAGATTTAAAACACCGAATAGCAAACACCAAACTGCAAGAGAAATTGGTAATAATTATCAGCTAGGCAGAACTGGAATAAGAAACCTCCAGTGTTGGCACTGTGTGCTTTCCTGAAACCACTGTGGAAAAGGGGTGAAACTGCATACTTACCATCTCCAGGATGAAGGGAGGCTAGAGGGAGGGAAAGAGCCCAGCACTTCACCATCATAACACATGAAACGGAAGCCAAGGGTTGACAGCTCTTGACACCATGAACCTCGTACTTCACTGCTATATTGCTGAGGCAAAGATTGGTAGTGGAGAGAGAAAATTTTATCTTGTTTAAGCCACTATTATTGGGGCTGGGATGTGGGTAAGTGGCAGAGTTGTGTGAGTGAGGCCCTGGGTTTCATCTCCATTAGGGCAATTAAAAAAGAGAGAGAAAGAAAGAAAAGGAAGGGAGGGAAAAGAAAAGGTTGCTGGGCATGGTGACACACACCTGTAACAGTACTTGGGAGGCTAAGACAGGAGATCATGGGTTCAAGGCCAGCCTGAGGGTGTAGCTTGGAGGTTCAATCACAAGTACTACACACACACACACACACACACACACACACACACACAAAGTTTAAGCCACTATCATTATGACCTTTGTTATAGTAACAAACTAGCATATTAATACAAGATAAAAGTAGAGATTCAGACTTAGATTCTGGCTTTTTTTTTTTTTTTGGCTACAATAAAAATTTTAATAGACTACAGACCCCTCCCCCAAAAGTTACAAAAAAAAAAAAAGCAAAAAGAAAGCTAGCTTCAGATATCTCTGATCTACTACTAAACACCATAAAACATGTTTTGAGGAGAAAGAAGGCTGTAATTCAAGAATTTTTATACTCAGTCAAATTTTTTCATATGTGAAAGCTACAGAAAATTCTCATTTTTGAGGATTCAGATAAGAGTATTCATATGCCCCTTTTAAATATAATCATGTGAAAATATTTTCTACTAACTGAAAAATAAAGCCAAAAAAAGTTCCAAAGATGAAAACCATTCAAACCAATTAAACTAGAAGTGTCTAAATTGTTGCAAATCTAAATTTAGGCCTGACATAACTAAATTTACAATTTAATTATCAAAAGTTTATCCTAGCCAGGGCATGGTGGTGCACCCTTGAAATCCTAGTACTTGGGAGACTGAGACAAGAGGATGGATGGAAGGTTCATGGCCAGCCTCAGCAACTTAGCCAAGCCCTTAGCAACTCAGTGAGACATTATTTCAAAATAAAATATATTAAAATAGAACCAGAGTGTAGCTCAGAGTTAGAATGTCCCTGGGTTCAATCTCTAGTAACACACACACACACACACACACACACACACACAGAGTAATAATAATAAAGCTTAAAGCACTATGTTTTCCCTCCTTTTCTACCCCCCCCCCCACTTTTTTTGTACTGAAGATTGAACCCATGGGCATTTTACCCTCGATCTGATCTACACCCCCAAGCAAGTGGTGGTGTACACCTATGATCCCAGTACTAAGGAGGCTGAGACAGGAGAATTGTGGGTTTGAGGCCAGCCTCAACAACATAATGAGACCCTCAACAACCTAGTGAAACCCTGTTTCACACAAAAAATAAATAGGGAAATAAGGATAGGAATGTGGCTTGGAGGTAGAACACCCCTGGGTTCAATCCCTGGTACCCCCCAACACACACACATACACATACACATACACACAAAACTGTCTCCAGGGTCTTCTCCAGGCTCCCCACTGGCTGGCCAGTAAGGACTGCGGTGCCCTTGAGCAGGAGTTACCAACCTTTTCCTGGAAACAGTGAATATTTCAAGCTTTGCAGGTGAGAGTGCGGAATCATACAAAATGATGCTTCCTTTGTGGAGGGAAGTGTGGTGACACCTAAAAACAATGGTATATGCTACTAGATATTTGACCCAGTAATCTCACTTCTAGGGATGTGTCCCAAAGATCAGTAAGCAAAAAAGAGGAAGTGGTGGGCCAGGCATATGCATCACTTCTACAAACAAGACCGACACCTGAAACATCCATCGAGAGGGCTGGTAACACACCACAGCACCCGGCAACAGTGGCTTCTTACCACACTAACAAAGAACTGAGTGAGGTGTAACGTGCGGAATGAATGAATGCTAAAATGCTAAGGCATTTTTAATATGCTATCTTTAGAGCAAGAAAGGAAAGAAATACGAATACTTATAAATCTTTAGCCATATTTTCCAAAATGAGAAGATTAGATGCTAATAACATTACCTAACAAGGAAGGAAAATGAGGTGAAACAAGCAAAACTACTGTGAATATACCTTGTTATGTGGTTTTCTTTTGGACTAGTGTTTATTTTACATGACTAGAAAACAAAAGTCAAAAGCAAATCCCTAAACACTTAGGAACAGATGAATACAATTATGTATTGAGTTGATGATGTAATCACTCAGAGAAAAAATTACTTTGATTTTAAAGCACTGTTCTCGCCGGGCATGGTGGCGCACGCTTGTAATCCCAGCATTTGGGAGGCTGAGACCGGAGGATGCAGGTTCGCAGCCAGCCTCGGCTACTTAGTGAGGCACTCCGCAACTTAGTGAGACCTAGTTTCAAAATAAAGAATAAAAAATAGGACTGGAGGTATAGCTCAAAGGTAGAACGCCCCTGAGTTCAATCCCCAGTATCGCAAAAAAAGAAGAAAAAAAAAAAAAGAAACCACTGTTCTCAAGCCAGGCATGATGGTACATGCCTATAGTCTGTGTACTTGGGAGGTTAAGGACAAGGTTCACAAATTCGAGGTCAGCCTCAGCAACTTAGTGAGACTTTCAGCAACCTAGTGAGACCCTGATTCAAAACAAAACATAAAAAGGTCTGGTATAGCCGGGCGTGGTGGCGCACGCTTGTAATCCCAGCATTGGGGAGGCTGAGACTGGAGGATCTGGGTTCGCGGCCAGCCTCAGCTACCTAGTGAGGCACTCTGCAACTTAGTGAGACTCGGTTTCAAAATAAAGAATAAAAATAGGGCTGGGGGTAGAGCTCGGAGGTAGAATGCCCCTGAGTTCAACCCCCACTACCGCAAAAAAGAAAAATAACAAAAAGCAAACAAACAACAAAAAAAGGTCTGGTATATAGCTCAGAGGTAGAACACCCATAGGTTCAATCTCCAGACACACACACACACACACACACACACACACACACACACACACCAGTATTCTCACTGCAAATCTCTAGAGGAATATAGTCTTAAAAAGCAGCCAGGTGTGGTGCTCATGCCTGTAATCCCAGTACTTAGGAGGCTGAGACAGGAGGATTGCAGGTTTGTGGCCAGCCTCAGCAATTAAGTGAGGCTCTCAATTACTTAGTGAGACCTTGTTTCAAAATAAAACATAAAATAGGTAGGTCTGGGGATGTAGCTCAGAGGTAGAATGCCCCTCAGTTCAATCTCCCATAACACGCTCACACACACACACACACACACACACACACACACACACATACACACACACGGAGCATTGCATAGAAACAAACTAAATTTAGTGGCCTCGTTAGTAGTTATGCTGGTACTGGTTTGTGTGGGGGGGGGGGGAGTCTGGGGATTGTACCTCTGAGCTATACCAGCCCTACTTTTGTGTTTTATTTTTATTTTTTATTATTATTTTTCAGCATGGATTTTTATACATTTCGTGAGTACAACAGGGTTACATAGACATTTATGACATATCAATCATTGTCAGATCACAAATAGCACTACTTCTTGGTTTTACATGTATAGCCTTTTTTTTTTTTTTTTTTTTTTTTTTTTTT
>PVLC010010635.1:0-49772 GCA_004027655.1 Graphiurus murinus | reverse complement strand
TTTTTTTTTTTTCTTTTGACAAGTCAGTGGTAAAGACCTCAGCTGTGAATACCTTGGACATAAGGATATGCAATTGTGGTTGAGGAAATATGGTGGTTGTTAATTTAATTCCTAGCTGACCCAATTTCCATTCATATAAAATATGCTTTGGGGCAGTCATCAGGAGGCCACTTTTGATTTTAGACTAAATAGAATTTATTTCTCTTTTATGACACTTCAAATTTTCACTAAAAGATAGAAGAGTTTGTATAAAACATATGGCTTAAACAGGCAGAAAAACATGTAGGTAAAGTTTTATAGTGTATCAACAAAGGTGCATATGCAGCCATTAATCACAAGGCATTCTAGAACAAGAAAATAAACATAGTGGAGTAGAATCCATAGAAAAACAAATCTAAAAATCAAGACATGTGGATGGGGGTTGCTGTGTTTGGAGGACACAATGGGCAAACACAGGCCCGTGAGCCCTTTTTTGGGCAACATAATTTGGCTATAAACCATGCTGTTTACTGTTCGGGAGAAATGGAAACCAGAAATCCTCATTCTGATCCCAAGACAGTAAGATGCCCACAATTCTCTTTGGCCCTGTATTCTTCAAAAGAGTTAATTGTTGTTAATGTTACTAATAATCATCTTGGAATAAAGAATCCGTGTTTGAATTCCTATTGTGAAATAGTTACTTAAAAAATAACAGAACCACTGTTAAGATTGAAACACTGAGAGGATAATAGAATCAAAAGAGCTAAAAGAGCGCTGCAATAAAAGAATATATTTATAAAGACAAATAGTGCCAGACAGTCTTGATAGCTTTTTCAATAGAATTAAAAACCCAGCGAGCACAATGAATGTACCTTAACACACGTATATTTGTACTTTTGTAATCCATTTGATACAGTATCTCAATAAATCTTATTTGCCAACCTAATTAGCATTGGCTGCGCCGGGTGCTCTGTCACAGGGGCTGAGAACTGGCCGGAGGACAAATCCTAATGACTCCCAGCAATGTGGTGAGTGTAGGGTCAGCATGAGGTCTGGTTTTGTTTAATGTCTTTATTAACGATCTGGAAGAAAGAGTAAATAATTCTTGAATGAAATAATAATATAAGGGGGACCCACGGGCTCCCCTGAGAACACAACGAGGTGGAAGTGTGTGTAGCATCAGCCCAGGCCCTGCACTGATCGAAGGGGGTCACTTGATCTTTCGGGGCCCGCTCCCCTTGTGGAAAATGGAGATAATGACATTCTTATGAGAAAGCAAAGATAAGATTTTATGATTTCAAGTCCAGAGTATGATAGTACTCTCGATAACATTGAGTGCTTATCTGCTGCTTACAGTTCTTGTTAGGAGTCACTTTAATATGGTGGACATACGGCAGGGCCAGAGAGGGTCAGGGGGGAAGAAAACATTGTCAAAGGACGACTGGTTTGAAGGGCAAGTAGCTAAAACGCCCCTAAAACTTTAGCTATATTTTTTGAAATATGTATATGTACGTATACATATGGATCATTTTGTATGTGGAATACTATGAGCTCATTTCTTTACGATAATTGCAAGTGAAGTGGCAATTGTGGGTGCACATTTAGCTAAATTAATTAATATGAAAATATAGTTCCTTGGAAGAAAAATGAAAGGCGTTCAGGTTTGAAGAGGAGCTTATGAATGAGTTTGGTTTTTTTTTTAACCTCAGTAACATTCTGCACAGGTGGGTTGACAGTTGTGAACAGATGGAGGAAGCTTAGAAAGCACAGGATGCTGGAGAAGAACAACAGAATCTCTCCTGGAAAAACAGACAAGAGGGTAAAAAATGAAGATGTGAATGAGGGAGGAGACAGCCTGCTGTGGGTGGGCTGGAGCAGGGAGGGGCTCCAGGAGAGCTTCCTCCCCTCTTCCTGTTTCCCTTCTATGTGTCAATATGGAGGAAGTGCTTGCACCAAAGTGCTCTTTAATTGCCATTTGTTTCTTATATTAGGAATCTAGGCTGTTTAAATACAAAGGTAGAAGTAGGCTACTTCAGGAAAAGCTGTAAGAGTGATGACCTTGGAAGAGTCACATCACCTCTGTTGTAGCCACAGTGTTGGGATCCATTTCCTCAGCTCACACAGGGGTTGTTAACTGGAGTGAGGGTGCTCATTTAAATGAGCCAAACTAAAAGTAATTTACAATGTGGTTCCCCTCCTGGCCCTACTGAGAAATATGATTATCAAGAAGACTAGAGTCAGCTGAGGAATCTTTATTCTTTTTGGAAGGAAAGAATCTCAGGAACTAAATGAACATTGGAAGATTCTTGTTTCTTGCATTGCAAAGCAGGGCTGCACAAAATAACCTGATTCCAAGAATTTTCTAGGCACTTCAAATATATTTATATTTAAAATATAGATCTGTGTCTTGGCCCAGATTTATAAAATACAACCTTCAAAGAAGACAAAGTAATTGGTGTGATCTGGATAGTGTGAGAAACACCCAGGTTGAGAAATTAGTTCATTTTCTTTTGCTGTTACAGAATACTAGAGAGTAGGCAGTTTATAGAGAAAAGAAGTTTAGTTTGGCGCATGGTTCTGGAGGCTAGTGAGGGCCTCATTGCTGTTCCAACTCACAGAAGAAAAAAAGAAGGGCAAGGGAACTATGCAGAGAAAAGGAAGAACAAATTCCCTGATAGCTAACCCATTTCCAGGAGAGACACTAATCTATTCAGGAGGGTTCTTCCCCATGACCCCCTAGGCCCCTCTCTGCTGCATTAAGAAGTTCAGGTTTTAACATGTGAACTTTTGGGGGACACACTCAAACCACAGCAGTTGAATAAAGAGAATTGTATCCTTCTAACAGGTATTCTGGCCTACATATGATAGTCCATTGTAGCCAAACATACTAAAAGTGTGTTCCTTCTAAGCTGACTCAGAACATTTATATTGGCTTATTAAGACTCTGTTTTTTTTCCACATAGGATCAAAGATTGCATAGAAAATAGACTAGTCCATTGCTTTTTCAGTTTTCTTTACCAATCAGCCAAGGCTATGTTACTAATCAAGAATTTCATTTTACAGTTTCTAAGAGTGCAGTTAATTTTTCATGAGTCATTTATTTTGAATTCATTTATAATTTATATACTGCTTGTTTCAAAAAAAAAAAGGAGAATATATTTCAAATTGTCTTTCTGGTGAAGGTTGAGAAGAAGCCTAGAGTTCTAGATGTGACCAGAGGGATCTCATCAATATTCTTGTGAAATCAAGGCTGAAGTCCACCCCTTCCTCCTTTAAAATGTTGTGCTTCATGCTAAGTTGCAAACATTTATTTATTTGCAAGACAGGCAAAACAATGCAAAATAAGCTTCAAATTTGAGAAAACATTTTCTGTGTGCCCTGATAGAATTATTAAAATGGTAGAAACACTAGAGGGACATTGAGCAGGCATCCCCAGCCAGTACATTAGCATCCTCTTTGGACAGAAGTCCTTTTCTGGTGATACCCAGACTGGTGAAAACCAGGCCCATTCCCTCTGATACAGTGCTCGTAGGTCCTCTATTCACACCATTCTAGAAACAGAGATTATAAGATTAATTTGATATCTATCACTTATTCAAGACTCAAATAAGTGTATGAGTGAGGGGGGATAGGCAGGGAAAATTTCAGAAAAATAGAAGTTCACAAAGGAAGAGAAAAAGTTATCCTATACATTAACATGCAAAAGAACCAAAATAAGAAAAT
Source organism: Graphiurus murinus (assembly GCA_004027655.1). Taxonomy (NCBI): domain Eukaryota; kingdom Metazoa; phylum Chordata; class Mammalia; order Rodentia; family Gliridae; genus Graphiurus; species Graphiurus murinus. The sequence continues at coordinate 46,070 of PVLC010010635.1, read as the reverse complement.
AAGTCTTAGAAATATGTAAATCTCTTGTAAGTAATCATTTGTAGCCAAATTTTACTTTGATTGAATATTGTTGTTTTGTGTCTGTGATAAATTTTGACTATTTATCTACTTTCTCTAGGAATAGTGAACATTTTGCCATCTTCTTTCCCTGACAGGTTGTGGCTTGCACATCTTGATCAATCTTTTTTCTTTCTTTTTTAAAATTTAATACAGCAAAACATAATAGGGTGTGGTGGCACATGTCTGTAGTCCCCGTACTCAGGAGGGAGACTGAGACAGGAGGATTGCAGGTTCAAGACCAGCCCCAGCAGCTTAGCAAGACTCTCAACAACCTAGCAAGACCCTGGTTCAAAAAGAGAGAAGGGTAGCTAGCGGTATAGCTCAAAGGTAGAATGTCTCTGGGTTTAATGGGTTTAACTCCAACTAAAACACAAACACACACGCAGGATAGTAACACATTCCTCAAAGGGAGTTCAGCTTGTGTGGCAGTGTGGTGCTGGGTAAATTTTGTCCTGCAGAAGCATACAAATTCAGGCCAATCATACTAAGGCCACTAAGCTGATGACTTTTGGAAGATCCTTCTAAACTCTCTCTTCCCCCCATGAATAATCTTATTGATCTCCACACTTACACATCTTTATGTCCCAGGGAAATCTCAGAGAAGAGTGAGGATCTCTGTTTGACTGGGGCTAAGTACCTCTTTGCCAGGATGGTAGCAGCTCAGTACTTTACCAGTGTGTGAAAGGGGCTATGAGGATGAATTTATTTCCTTTTTTTCCCCTTTGGAACTGTGGATTGAACTCACCGGCATTCTACCTCCGAGCTATATCTCTAGCCTTATTTTTTATACTTTATTTTGAAACAGATCCTCACTAACTAGCTGAGGCTGGCTGCGAACCTGTAATCCTTCTGTCTCAGCCTCCCAAGTACTGGGATTACAAGCGTATGCCACTATGCCCGACTTTCATTTCCTTCTAGGTTTCTGTTTCTACTTCTTTATGAGTCTAACCACACTTGTCTTAGTTTATGCTGCTATCAAAAAATACTGAACGAGCTAGGTATAGTGGCACATGCCTGTAATCCTAGTACTTGGGAGACTGAAACAGGAGGATAATAGGTTCATGGCCAGCCTCAACAACTTAGTGAGACTCTCAGCAACTTAGCGAGACCTTGTTTCCAAATAAAAAATAAAATGGGGATGGGGAGTGTAGCCTAGAGGTAGAATGCCGGTGGGTTACACACACACACACACACACACACACACACACACACACACACACACACACACAAAACAAAACTCTGATTGGGTAATTTATAATACTAGAAATGTATTCCTCAAAGTTCTGGAAGCTGGAAGTCCTAGATCAATTGTGGGAAGTTTTGGTGTCTGGTGAGGGCCCAGTCTCTGCCTCCAAGATGGCACCTTGAATGCTATGTCCTCACGTAGGGGAAGTGATTGTAAGGCATAGCAGGGCCTATGTAGTTCCTAAACTTCAACCCTTTTATAAGGTCACCAATTCCATTCACAGGGGTTTTACCCTTGTGACTTAATCATAAAGACCTCACCTCTTAATAATATCACTTCAGAGTTTACATTTCAACATAGGAATTTTGGAGGGATGCATACTTTCAAATCACAGCACTGGTCCTTTAAGCAAACACACACTACTTTAAAAAATAAATCATACTCAATGTTCTCACCTTTCAACTTTAGCTCTTTCATTTTCTGGCAGTGTGATTTGCTAGTAACTTCTGAGTCTTAATTTCTTTATCTCTAAAATGAGGATATTACCCAAGCCAAGAGTGTATTGTGAAAAGAGTAGTAAATACAGTGCCAGACACTTGGCAGGGGCCAACTAAATAATTGGAAGCTCTTTTAATTTTGATAGAAATTGTCTGCTGCTACTGGATCCAGTTTTTTTTATAGGTAGGCTACCGGTCGTTTCCAAGGCCCCAGGGTCTGAGCCAGTACCCACTTTGCTATTCCCTTTTCCTCATCAAGTATATAACAGAAAGGGCTTTGAGGAGTCTGGTAAGGCTAGGGCGGGTGCCTCCAGCATAGTTTCGGAGTTGGTGGAACGCACTCTCCATTTCAGGGGTTCATGTCCAGTTTTTATCTCCTCTACTCCCCCAGTAAAAAGGTTTTGCTGTCTCTGTGAAATTTGGGATCCACAGTCTGCAGTAGCCCACCGATCCCAGAAACTCCCTCATTTTCTCAGGCTGGTGGGCACTGGGATCTTTATGACCATCACCTTCCTTTCCTCCATGAGCCATCTGAGGCCCCTTTTAGTTTATAATTCAGGTAGGTAACTTCTTCCTAGCATATTTGGGCCTTCTTTGCACTAGCCCAGTATCCTAGCAATCTTTGGGCACTCTCAGGCCCACTGTTCCTTCTCTGTGCAATACACACACTGGTCCTTTTCTAATCAGCGCAGTCTTCCGTCATCCTGCCAGGCCCTGCTTTGACTGCCTCTCTTGTCCCTGTCCCCCTGGTCCTGCATAAAATATCTTAGCCAATTCCCTATCTTCCAGTCTCATGTGCTCCTGTCTCTCCTCAGGGGTTTCCCTAGCATTGTATACTTTTTCTATTACCCAGAGCAAGTCTAGAATAGTTTGGTCCCCAATCTATCCAGCTTCTGAAGTTTTCTCCTGATATCTGGGGCTGCCTAATTCACAAAGGCTAAAATCACAGTTGCCTTTGTTTCCTCTGCCTGGGGATCCCTAGGGGTGTACTGCCTAAAGGCATCGAAAATTCTTTCTAAAAAGACTGTGGGGCTCTCATTGGATTCCTGTTTAACTGCATATACCTTGGCCAAATTGGTCAGCTTTTTAGCCGCTGCACGGAGACCAGTCATTAGAAACCTGGTGGCACACTTGGAGATGCTCCCTACCTTCAGCCCGGTCAAAATCCCAATTTGGGTGAGTCAGGGGAAAGGTCCCATCGATGAGATTCAGCTGGGGTCGGTCTTCCGTCATCTTCCAGCACCAGCCTCCTGGCTTCAGTCAGGATCCTCTCCCATTCTGAGAGATGTTAGGATCCAAAGTCCCCTCTGGGGCTATCCCACGTTGAAGGCTGGCCACTCTAAAAAATTGCTATTAACATTTTGTTTATAGGACATCAGTAAGTAGTTGGTAAGGCATTTTCTTAAGCTCTGCATTTCAGAAGATAGTTAGGAGACATAAAAATATTTAACTAATAAAGAATCCAGTAATAATTAAGACAAAATTGTCTATTTTTATTAGTTAAGTTTTAGCATTAGGTTTTATATTTTATTCTTCTCAAGTATTTAATCATTTTTGGTTCTTTTATTGTGGTAACTCAAGTTCTTTATGACTTAAAGTCAAATGCATCGAAGCCTTTTTTGCTCTTAAGTTCCTGTGATTACTTAATCAGGTTTTAGAATATTTTATTAATTTCTTTTAAAATTTTATCTTTCATCTATTATTGTGCTTACATTTTAATCTCTCATTTCCTCTTTATTTATTTATGTACATATTAATGTATGAATTTATTTAATGATTTTTTTTTGAATTGAGGCTCAAATGAAAGTAATTTTGCAGGAATGATGAAAATTTGCTCTTATCACAAAGGGATTACAAGCGTGCACCACCATGCCTGACTCATATTTTCTCTTTGTTTATTAGAAGTTAAGTAATGTCCTATCCATTAATTTACTATCCAACAAATTGAGTGTGAATATTTCTGCACCAGTATCTACCATTTAATTGTATACTGTACATAGCTAACTAGCCATATGTAGTTAACTGAGTACATGAAATACAACTAGTCTGACTACAAAATTGCACTTAAATTTTAACTCCTTTAAATTTTAATATTGAAGCCGTGTAAAAAAAACCTTCCAATTAAACAACTTTTTAATATGTGAAATATCTCAGGGGGACATGGTGGTGCACACCTGTAATCCCAATTACAGGTAGGCTGAAATAGGAAGATTTCATATTTGAACCTAGCCTCAGAAACATACCTGTTTCAAAATAAAAAATAAAATAGCGCTGAGTGTGTAGCTCACACATGCTCATTAGTAATTTTTTGCATGCTGAAAGGATAATGTTTTAAATATTGTTGTAATTTGAACATGCTACCCAAAGTTTTATTTGATGAAAGTTTGATCCTGAGTGTGGCAATGTTGACTGGTGGTGGAAGCTTTGAGATGTGGCCTAGTAGGAGGTCATTAGTTCATTGGGAGTGTCACCCTTGGAAGAGATCAATGCAGTTCTCACAAGAATATATTGTTAAAGAAATGAAGCCACCCTATGCATTTGGCCTCCTCAGCATGTAGCTATGTCTTTTCCTACTTCTCCATCATGTTTCAACACAACCAGAGGTCAAAAGATAGGGCTGCCTGATCTTAGACTTCCAGTGTCAAAATCCATGAGATAAGTAAACCTCATATTTTTTTCACAAGTACCCAGTTTGAGATACTTTGTAATAGCAGTAGGAAATGGACTAATACTAATATACTAAGATACATTAAAATATATTATTATTAAAATGAACTTCAATCTCTCTCTCTCTCTAGTGCCCAAGGGCATTCTACCTCTGAGCTGCACCCCCAGCCCTGTTTTATTTTTTGTTTTGAAACAGGGTCTTGCTAAGTTGCTGACAGGCTCATTAAGTTGCTGAGGCTGGTTTTGAACCTGTTATCCTCCTGTCTCAGCCTCCCAAGTACTGGCATTACAGGTGTGTGCTATCATGCCTGGCTATCCATTTCTTTTTAACTCTTTTTAATGTGGCTATTAAAAATTAACACACTAAGCATGCTTTATAATTTGGCTGGCTACCATTGGGATAGGCACTCTTACATCTATCAAACAAGAAGTTAGTATAAAGTAATATCAAAATAGTACGTCAAAAAGATATTATTGATTAGTAGAGATTTTAGAAATTTATAAAAAGAAGATCTAATCATGATTCAGAAAGAGTTAATATATAATCAACTAAGGATCCATCTTCATTTGAGTCTGAAGATTAGAGAGAATGTTTGTAGAGCAGGAGAAAAGCAGTGACCATAATCTCAGGGGTGATAGAATGGTGACCTAGCTGAGAGGAATCATTACAAATTGGTCTCACAACATATAGGGATTTCTAATTTCCTACTTGGCATAAAAAGTTCTTCATTCAATATTCAACAGTGTGTATCTACGATGTGCATCTAATCCAGAAGCTGGAGAGACAGACAGCAGCAAACAAGACAGGCAATCCTTGCTCTTGCTACATTCTAGCTGGGAGAGATAGGTGATAGGCTATTTATAAATAAATGAGCAACAGAAAAACACAACTTCAGACCTCAGTATTACTTGGAAGAAAATAAAGTGGTGATAGCTATAGAGAGTTGGAAGATAAAGGAAGTTACCCTCAGATAATTTAGATGGGGTAGTCAAAGATGGCCTCATGCAGGAAATAGCATGGGAGTTGAAAACTTGGAAGAAGAAATCACCAACGACACATAGATATGGGAGTGGAGCATTCAGCAGATGGACTGACAAAGGAAAGGTCTTAGGAGAAAGGAGCTCTGTGTGTTACAGAAAGTCTACTGTGCTGGTGCATGGGGGGTGTAGGCCGAAACGTTGTATCTGACCTTAAAAACCAATATAGTGATTCTGCATTTACTCTTTGGGTCATGGAAAACTGTCCAAGAATTTTGATCAGGGGTGAGATATGAACTGATTTCCTCTGTGGAGAATGGATTATAGAACAATACATTCTTGGATTTCAGATCAGAATACTCCAGTATCCATGAGCTGGAAGTAATGCTTTCTTCCTTGCCTTTCCAAAGAACTTTATCTGTACATCTCATAGGATACATTTCCTTTTCTATCTTATATTCTGATCATTTAGTTAAAATCTTAGCTCCACTATCTGAGATGAATTCAGTATGATCCATCTTTTCCTCATACATAGTCTCAGCACAGTGCCTTAAATATAATAAATCCTTATAAATATTTATTAAGTGAATGAATCATGGAATGCTTGAATACTTTCAATGACAAAAAGAGCATAGCTTTCTAAAGCAACCCATTCCATTGTTGGAAATTTCTATCTAGATGGTTAAAAAATGTTTTAAACATTGATCCAAGACGACTATTTCTTTCATTTGCAGTTATTCATCTTTATTCTTCCATTTGTCTATGGAAGAGCAGAAAAGAAATAAATTTCATCTTCCATAAAATATCCTTTATTTATTTGCTGACAGTTATTATTATTCACACATATTTCATTTTTACCATTCCCAATTTTTTCAATTGTTTTTTAGATACATTTTAAAAAATTACTTACTCTCCACACACCTTTTCTTAACATATATTTTAATTTATTATAACTCCCATAAAATATGATGTATAAAATTGAATTTGATATATTACATAGACCTGATGAGTCAGAATACATTAAAAATGTTCTTAAATTGGGTGGAGTTGTATATGGACGCATGCTGAAATGTTAATAACTTCATCCAAACATTGGCTCATATTGAAATGTCCAATCACAGTATTAATGTGTGTGAATGAGTGGGCACTTATGACCCATTGCTGTGGACTTGTCAGTGGTTTGCTGAAGCAATTGAAATTGTCGAGAGTCAGGAAACATAGAGCCTTCGATGGTGTGATTTAAATTAAATTAATAAATAGGAGCACTACATTGGTAATGGGAACTATCCTTCTAAACCACAGATATATCTGCATTTACCATGGATATTAATTAGCTAAAATGCATGTGTGTGTGTGTGTGTGTGTGTGTGTATGTGTGTGTGTGTGTGATTACAAGCATGCACCACTATGCCTGGCCTTTTTATTTTGAAACAGGGTCTTGCTCAGTTGCTGAGGCTGGCTTTGAACCTGCAGTCCTCCTATCTTAGTCTCTGAAACACTAGGTTTACAGGTATGTACCATCACACCTGGCTTCTGCAGATGCTTGAGTTATTCCTCTGGCATTGCTGTGTGGTGACAGACATGAAGTGCTGCCAATCAGGGAGCTCACCTGAGCTTCCATGTTTGGAGTTTATATGGAGGATTCATTGTGGGGGTATGATTGGTGGACTGCTGCTCCACACAGCTGAACTCAGTATCTAGGTTGATTGATGATGAGTGACCTAAAGTCCCTTTACTAAAGCACATGGCTGTGCTTTCTGCTGAATATAGTCCCTACCATAAACAAAGACACTCCTGATGAGGTATGTCACACAATACTTCCCAGAGTTGAGAGCAAGGGCAGGCCTCTCTTTAGGCAAAGCCAAATCCTTTATTTTACCAATAGAAATAAATTTGAAATATTTGTATATTAATATTTAATTTATTCTTGTAAGGCAGAATGCATAAGTATAATGACTTTTAAGGATAAAGCACACAATTTCAAAGACATTTTGAAGTAAGGTCATAGGTCCTCTGCTGGATATATTGTCAAAAGGACTGTCCAATCTAAAGTGAGGGTTGGTAGACTATCTGCAGGACAAACCCAGCCCATTTCAATTTTTAGAAATAGTTTTTAGTTGGAGTACAGTCACACCCATTCTTTTATATATTGTTGATGGCTGTTTTTGATACCATGACAGAATTGAGTAATTCTAAAAAGACCATATGTTCCCCAATGTCCAAAATACTTGCTATTGGGTCTTTGCAGAAAATGTTTGTAGACCTCTGAGATAATTATCTATAGTTGTCCAGGTCTGGGAAAAAGAAAATTCTGTAGTAGGAAAAAGCTATATGAAACAGAAAGACCTTCTTCATAGCATATCTCATAAGTTTAAATTCTTGCCTTTAGAGTTGGTTTGGGTCATAAAACCAAAGTTGGAAGTAATCGTAAAGACTACCTCCCAAACTCTTAAGGCTTCTCTTTTTTTAAAACTTTTAAAAAAGAAATATTTATTTGCTTGAATACTTACATTGATTGTTTTAGAAATTGCCTTAAAATGGTAGAGAGAAAATGAATAAAATTTATGTTTTGTCTGAATGAAGCATCATGATTAACATGTCACATGGTCTAATTATGGTGACCATTATAGTGAACATAATATTATCTCTAGCTTCATCTCATATTTTTTTATTTTTGCAGTACTGTAATAGTTTCTACTCTTTTATATAAAATGTAATTTTTAGTTTCTGTTTATGTAGGTCATCTTGAATCTTTGTGGAGCAAGCTATGGTATATTTTCAATAAGTCATGATGTCCAAGGCTATCCTAAGCTTTTTACCCTTTCCTTGATAGAAAAAAAAATGCATTCCTCAGTAATCCATTAACCTAGAAACTTCTAAATGGTCCTTATTTGCTTGCTTTGAGAGGAATACCTTCACATGACTGATTCAGAAACACTAATTATTAGCAGTTTTCTCATTTTGTCTCAATTTCATCTCAAGTGATAATACATTTGTAATTGTTTTGTTGCAGTTTTTGATTGGCATGTTTTCATTGGGAATTAGTCTTCTTGAATAGAATCTTGAATATAAAATGCATCTCCCAGTTCAATATCTTCAGCCACATTTTAAAAACACAGGTACCTAGACAAAACAAGTGAAATTTTGACAGCAAAGTCAATATTCTCAGGTATTTCTAATTCTTTGGTGTACTCACACTTAAAAATGTAATATGTTATTGAACTGCTTTTATCCTCTTGTGTCTAGAAATAAGTGAAAAAGTGTACTCTTTTTTTTTTTTCTAAGAAAAGTTTATCTCTCAAGCCGATCATGGTGGCACATGCTTGTAATCCCAGCATTTGGGAGGCTGAGACTGGAGGATCCAGGTTCACAGCCAGCTTCAGCTACCTAGTGAGGCACTCTGTAACTTAGTGAGACCCTGTTTCAAAATAAAGAATAAAAAATAGGGCTGGGGGTATAGCTTGGAGGTAGAATGCTCCTGGGTGCAATCCCCAGTACCGCAAAAACAAACAAACAAACAAAAAACCTCTCAGTGAATGCAGGTACCAAAACCTGTTGTTAATTAACCAAACAAATAAAATTAAAAGCATCTAGGTAGGATGAAGTGGTTGCGGCAGAAAAATGATGGAATGAATGGATCAAATATAAGGCAACAACTAGAGTGAATGAATCAAATATAAAGACAATTTATTAAAGGGATCTTGTTGCTCAAGCAACAAGAACTGAAAGAGTTAACACTCTGAAGAAGGGAAAACCATGGAGCAGTAGTATGACATTCTTCAGCTGCCTTTTCTCTGTTGCAGACGATAATTCTTGCTGTGGGCACGAAAATGAATACACTGGTTATATACCAAACAGAATATGGGTATCAGAAAAACCAGCAGGGTTTTTGATGAACCCAAGAGAACAGAGTGACAAAATTGGAGACTAAAGGAACACAGGATGCTTCACCCTCAAGTAATTCAGAAACTCTTCAATGATAGAGGAGAAAACCACAAGCAAAGAACTCCAAAAAGTAAAGCAGAACTGTTGTTAATCTCAGAGTGCCAAGGAGACAATGATTAGAGATTAAGATGTTCCAGGTAGAAAGGTCTTGACAAATGTCCCATGTACTCAGAGGAAAGCCCTGGAGAACTGCATGCTAAGAACAGATCAAGCCTTTCCAAAGCTGAAAGCCAACTTCACATCAGGCAAGACAAGTCACAGGAACTATTCATTCAGCCAATGAAAACTTGTACATTATGAACTCAAATAAAGAGGAAAAAGCAGAAAATGGGAGCAGACTCCATCATGATCTAGATATTATAATTAGTAAACAACTTCACAGTAATTATGAATCCTAGTCTGAAGAATTAGGTAAAAAGAGACAAAACAGAAGAAAAGATAGGAAATTTCTTAAAGAATTACAACCTATGAAAGGAATCAACTGGAAATTGGCAAACTGAGATGGACAATAGGACCAATACTTTAACACATAAGCACAGGTAAAAAATTTCTCAATAAGACTCCAAAGGCACAAGCAACTTAAAGGAAGATCAATACATGGGATTGCATTAAACGGAAGAGCTTCTGTGTGGCAAAAGAAACTATCAAGAACCTCAACAGAGAGCTAACAGAATGGGAGACAATTTTTGCCAACTACTCCTCCGATAGAGGACTAATATCTAGAATATACAGAGAACTCAAGAAACTTGCTGCTAAGAAAACAAATAAACCAATGAAAAATGGGAAAGTGAACTAAATAAATGCTTCAATAAGGGACATTAAAAACTCAACAGATGAATTTGGTTGCAGATTTGAAGAGGAGAACACAGCATTGAGAAATTAGAATACAGGTCATTAGAAAATACACAAACTGAAACAGAGAAAGAATAAGTACAAAAATGAACATTAGATTTATGTGGACTACAGTGGGAAATACTAAAAATATGTCTATTTTTATATGAGTACCAAAAGGAGAAGAGAGAAAAGTTGTATAAAAACCTCCAATGGAGCAATGGAGAGGGTTTAGGGGAGGGAGGTGGAGGGATAGAGATGTAATGAAGGAAACAGTTTAAATAATGCTATGTATGTATATGAAATTACCAATACAAATCTCAGTGATATGTACAGGAAAGGGGAAGGAGAGGGTAGGATCCAGAGAGTGTTGTGTGCATGTCTATTCCTATTACTCTATGCCTCAGTATAATGTATAATTACAGTGCACCAACAAAAGTATATAAAAAGAGAAACATTGACAAATATTTTTTCCAAAATGTGTGAAAAACATCAACCTACATATACAAGCAGGTTAGTGAACTACAAAGAGATTACAAAAAAATTAAACTAGACAGAGTAGTAAAAGTGCTGAAAACAAAAGAGAAGGAGGAAAGCAGCCTGAGATCAGACACCAGATCTTTAAAGGAGGAACAATGACAACAGAAACAGAAGAGAAGGAAGTGGCAATTCTAAGTGCTGAAACAAACTTCCAACTTAAGATCCTATCTCAAGGAAAATATCTTTAAATTATTAAAAAAAAATGAGACTTGAGATATTACATAAGCAGGCATGACTTAAGAGAATATTAACAGAAATTTCTTTTTTAATATTTTTATTGGTACATTGTAATTCTACATCATAGTGATATTCAAAGTGACACAAACACACATGCATTCTGGAAAGATACCTAGGAGTGGTATAGGTGAGTCCTATGGTGTTTCTATTCCTAATCTTTTGAAGAACCTCCATACTGATCCCCATAGTGGCTGTATTAATTTACAATTCTATCAACACGGTATAAACAGAGAGCTGCTGTTAATATTTGTTAGGTAAAATACTTGCGAGCTCAAAATTCATGAAGGTCTTTATTATGAAGAGAGTACTAGGATTTCTGAAAAGACCCCTAATAAGTAGTGAGTGTTGGCCACTGGCAATTAAGCATGCTTTCTTAAGTAGTTAATTGCTGTTTTTCTAAAATTTATGCTTGACTTTTGTCATAGATTTTTATATGCATAAAGACAAATAGTTCTACCTTGCTTGTTATGAAAAGCAACCCCTATCTCTCTTTCTCCCTTCCTGTCCCACATTCCCTGTTATTCTTAGTTATTCTAGTTGTTCATTCTACCCCACATTCTGCTTTTTATTTCCATGTATCCAAATACTATTAATTCTGCTTTTGATTTCCATATATCTAAATACTATTCCCATATTGCTTTTTAAATGTTTGATATCTCATTTTCACCCGGCTTTGGAAAATGAGGATTAAGATATTTTATCTGTTTCCTGACATACACTTTCTTCATAAATTTTGGTTATATTAAATTTCCTGGGATCAAGACTGAAATGACAGACTGGTAGGACAGAATTCCAGGTTTGCTCATTATTTTAAAAGCACCCTTCCATTGTCTTCTTAGCTCCCCTGTGTAATTGAGGAGTTTGTTACCATGTGGATTCCCATGGTCCTTCTGTTCTGCATTCCTCGGGCTTCCCAGGGTTCCTTGTCCAGAGTCCCCATGCCTCTGTCTCTCTAGTCTCAGTTAGAATGGGTGGCGGGGCAGTGGAGGTCACCTGGAATCTACCTTCTTACACAAGTTCCTTCATTCCTCCAGTGTTCAGCCTCCCCACCCCCACCTTTTCCCCACTGTGAGAGTATGAAGTGCTCCCTATTCCCTATTCCTCAGTGGCTTTAGGGTTCTGTGGTATAAATGAGATGCTTGCTGTCATTCCTGCTGTATGCTACTTAACTTTCAGATTTTTCAGGCATACTAAATCAGATTCATGCATCCCTCTGCTTTCCAGCTCTCAAGATTTCATTTCTGTGGGCTCTTCTGCAATTCCCTTTAACAATTCCATATATATGTATATGGAATTCCATATATATACATATATGGAATATTATATACAGAATATATGGAATGTTATATATTAGTGTAGAAGTATATATATATATATGCAATACTAATATATATACAATACTAATATGTATTTATTAGTATTTTTGTGAGGGTTTGGTAGGCAGATATTAGGTGTTAGCCTGATATTTTTAACTGAAAGCCACAGCACTGGTTTTCATAGTAATCATTATGTTTAATGATAATTTTGCATGAATCCAAATAGAACAACTTAAAATAATGTACAACTGAAAATTGCCCCCCCCCATTTGGTACTAGGAATTGATTAGGAGCATTCTACCTCTGAGCTACAGTCCCAGCCCTTTCAAGTTTTTATTTTGAAACAGGGTCCCACTAGATGGCTGAGGATCTCACTAAATTGCTGAGGCTAGCCTCAAACCTGCTATCTTTCTGTTTCAGTCTCCCAAGTACGAGGATTACAGGCATGCACCATTATACAGGGCTTGGAATTATTCTTTACATTTAGAATAAAATCTTGTCATAGAATTTCTCCCCTGTAATAGCATAGCTTGAGTTTCATTCCTTACCAGCCAAACTAATCCCTTTCTCAGTACAAGACTTGCATAAAGTAAGTTGATCATTTTCCATCCTTCTGTCAGCACTGTTGCACTTTGTCATCTCACATGCCCATGAACCTTGTAGAGTATTTCTTTTCGATTGTCAGAAATAGTGGGGAAGAAATTGGCAATTTCTCTTGCACAGCAGGGTGATTATAGTAATGATAATGTATTGTATATTTCAAAATAACTGAGAGTAAATTTCAAAGGCATCATCACAAAATAACATCAAATAAGTGAGGCAACAGTTGGTTTGTTTGACTTAACTATTCTGCATCCTATACATATATCAAAACCTTACATTATACTCCATAAACGTGATACAATTATGAATTTTCAGTTAAATTAATGTAAATAATTTAAAAAGACATTGGCAATATTCCTGGATAGTGATCATACAAAATTACCAAATGTGCAACAAGAACCTTCAGGGTGCTATGAAGTTACTGTTTAATTTTGCTTACACACTCTCCATAGTTCATAGACAGATAAATGAATTTTCCTTTTTTTGTTAATTTTTCATGTTTTTGGATTTATATAGAGATTTGGCTTAAATAATGAAATTATAACAATAACCTTATTGTAAATAAACACATTTAAACAAATATTGTTTAGTGTAAATACACCAGAATACACCAGGTGATAATTTTTTTTCTTTCTTGTTTTTTCATACTGAGCATAGAAACCAGGAACATTTTACCTCTGAGCTACAGCTCCAGCCCTATTTTATTTTGAAGCAGAGGATCACTAAGTTGCTGAGGCTTTCCTCCAACTGCAGTCCTCCTGTCCCAACCTCCCAAGTACTGGGATTATAAACGTGTGCCACTACACCCAGCTGTGATAACTTTTTTGTGTGATTACTTGGAGTGGAGTAAAATATGACCCCAAGTACAAGATGACAAAGAAAAAGAGAAGAAAATAGATGAGGCTAACATTCTAAAAAGAAGTCTTTTAAATATTAACCCCGTGAGACATTAATCAAAGAAAAATAAGAAAAAGCCTGAATTTCAAATTCTTCCTTTCAGTTGCTTTTGTGAAAGAGAGCTTTATTTTTGCCATGTCACTTATTTGGATATACATGAATAAATTAATATTTTTCTAGTACAGCCTTCCATATATTTGGCTGCTGATATTGCAGTACCAGCATGGTTATCATGATTTGTGTTTGGTTTTGCTTTCAAACATGTTCTTTCCACTAAAATTCAAAAAAAGACAATGCCTGGAAATGGTTACAGAATAAGCTATATTTTAGGAATGTCATTAATACTAGTGAGAATACAAAATTAATTGAGTTGTGAGGACATGGTTCTCTCTTTTTATGGTGAACATGTAGAACTTAGCAGTGCTTGGCCAGATGAACATTAAGCACATTATTGCTCATGTTAAGGAGTAGGATTTCTCCCTGCCAGCACAGAAGCATTTGCAAGGGTGCAAGACTGCAGTTCATCAGAACAAGAAGCTGCCTCTCCTGCAGTCTAGGGTGTAGCTCCCTTATGCTTTGAAAAAGTTGGTGGCTTTGCTGGCAGGGCAGCCACACAATAATGTGAGTTTTGGTGTAGAGTTGCTCTGGCTAAGTGACAGATCTTCAATTGTGAAAAATGGATCTGCACAACCGCTCTATCACAAGCTCATACACGGTGTGTGAGATGCGGAGGTTGACATCATGTCTACTTATTTCAGCTTCAGTGGAGAACATGACACTCAAAGCAGTTCTATTTTTATGGACCAAATTGAAATTTTCCATCTTGCTGTCCTCTTCTCCTTTCTTCTTTCCAAGGATATACTTGTTTTCTTTCTCAGTGATTTATATGGTTGCATTATATACAGCACTACTTTAAAGAGATATTTCTATATATGTGAAGTTTGATTTTGACTGTCTCAAGACAACAAGTTGGCTCTCATGGATTTTTGTGCTTTTATTAATTAATTAATTAATTTTTTTGTGGTACTGAGGGTTATACCCCCAACCCTATTTTGTTTTCACTTGGAAACAGGGTCTCGCTAAGTTGATGAGAGCCTCACTAAGTTGCTGAGGCTGTCCTGGAACCTGTGATCTTTCTGTCTCAGCCTCCCAAGTACTTGGGTTACAATTGTATACCACCATACCCAGCTAGTCATTGATATTTTTAAGTTTGTTTTCTATGTACAATAACTGTGTCAGTTGTTACAAATAGTATCATATTTAATCTTCATAGATATCCTCTGAAGTTCATTGTATCATTATTAATAATAAAGTGATGTAATTTGGCTAATTAATAGAGCCAGGAATCAAGCCCAATCCTTTTAATTCATATGTTATCCTGTCATCACTCCTAATACACACACACAGACACACACACACACACAGACACACACATGCACATGCACACACACATACATGCATACATACTCACCCAGGACATAGGTTGTTTGTTAAGAGGGATATGTTTCCTATTGGCCTCACTAAATGTATCTACTAAAGCCCATTTAAATATTGGATAGCACTCACTAATTCTGCTGTCCTTTTCTTCCTTTCAGAAAGGCTACTCACAGCCTTTTCTCTGGGCTTGTTGCTTTTGCTTGTTGTTTTCATCAGTTGTTCACATTTGCAATTGTGTTACCTGGAAAGATGCTGAGACTTCTCTCAATTATGGAGGATCCTTAACGGCGCTTCACATGTGACCAGTGCATCCTGTGGCAATGAGCCAATTGACCTGTCCACCCACAGACTCACCTTCACAAGCGTGAGCGCACTAGGAAGCACATGCGTGGCATAGTGTGAAACTGACTTCAAATTATCTGATTATAGCCTAGATGTCTCAGTCAGCATTCTCACTGCTGGGCCCCAGGAAACCTGACCACACAACTTAGAGGAAGGAAGCTTTGTGTGCTCATAGTTTCTTGGAGATTCTGGTTTCAGTCCATGTGAGGCTGGGGTCTTAGATCTCAGGGGATAGTGGCAGGAAGCAAGGAGAAGGAGAGAGCAAGGGCTCTGCTCTCACATCACAGAAGCTGGAAACAAGAGAGAGCCAGTACGCAAGGGGACACAGTACAATCCCTGAGGCCACACCCCCAAGGACCCACCTTCTCCAGCCACATCCACTGTCCTGGTTACCACTCAGTAAATTTATTACAATGGATTTATCTACTAATGAGATTACAACCCCCATGACTTAACTATATCAATCTTGAGCTCTTCATTACATATCTGACCACAACACTAAGGAGAACTGTTAATTCAGAATTTAGGTGGTAAACTGAGGACAAATTCAGAAAACATTTTAGGAAACTCAGTGGACAGTGATAACTACTTGTATAGCTTTCAAATGAAACTAAACACAGTTATGAGAACTGTTTATATAACCACAATGAAGCCATTAACAATTTTAGAGGGATATTTTGGCCAAAGAAGTGCATTCTAATGACTTAGGTAGATTACAAAACAAAACAAATTTTCTTAAAAAATGAGTTTCTCAGAATACTGTGTACAAGACATATAGTGATATTAAAGAAACATTTCTTTTTTTAATCCCAATTTCCTCCTCCTCCTCCTCCTCCTTCTTCTTCTGCTTTTGCTTTTGCTTCTGCTACTTCTGTGTGTGGTACTAGGTTGAACCCAGGGGTGTTCTACCTCAGAACTATACCCCCAGCCCTATTTTATTTTTTATTTTGAAACAGGATCTCACTAAGTTGCAGAAGGCCTCACTAAGAAGCTGAGGCTGGCCAAAAACCTGCAATCCTCTTGTCTCAGCCTCCCACATGCTGGAATTACAAGGGTGTACTGCTATGCCCAGCTTCCTTAACTTCTTACAGAAGTTTCCTTTACTCCTCTCTTTCCAAGCAGCAGGATTCTTCCTTACTCTGGATAGAACTCTACTCCCAGTCCTTTCCCTGATCCTTGTGGTCTCCTTTCCTTTCATTTGTTTGTAGCTTCTATTCTTTTGTTTCTTCATACCCATCTAGATTCTGCATACCACCAATAATCTCCACCATCTTCATCTCTCAAAGGAAAGACAGGGTGAGATACTCTGCAGGCAAATGCATGACCTCTCTCTCTCTCTCTCTCTCTCTCTCTCTCTCTCTCTCTCTCTCTCTCTCTTCTCTCTTGTCACATTTCAAGCTCTTTGAAGACAGATAAAATGAAAAATAATCTCAAGTACTATTATAGAAATGAAGGAAATATAATTTTATTTATCCACTTAATAACCATATATTTACTGAATCTACCTAAGTGTGTGCTATTTATGACATTGGTTTGTTCTCTCTCACTCTCCTCTCCCCCCACACATGCCCTTCCCCTCTGGTTTGAATTTGCAGCTAACCAGTGCTCCCAACTCAATTTGTACTGTTGATCACAAGACAAATGACTTACCAACTAGTTCTAATCTTTCATTTGTAGACATACTGTTGTTTGAAGAATAGTGTCAAATTACCAGATGAAACAGAAATGTGGCAATAGGGACAAATAAGGGATCTATAATTATTCACTTTTTATAGTTTCATCTTATAAATTTGTTGGAAAAAACCATGCCATATGATCATGAATTTTGCTTCTATACTTTTGTGGTAAATGAAACCCTAAAGTCAAATAGTGACTTAATGTTTTTGATATGAAAAACAAGTGGAGAAATTTTGTTGTATGGAAGGTTATAAAATATTGATAATAACTATCACTGCTTGAGTACTGACTTTTAGCTGGAAACTGAAAAGCTTTATGCATACATCATCTTATTCAACCTCAAATCAATCATCAGTACTGATATTTTTATTCCCACTCATAGAGGAGGGACCTGTACTATATATCAATTAACTATCTTCTATCACATGGTTTATACGTTACAGAACTATGATTTAATGCTGTGCTTTGTAATGTGTGATAAGTATATATGTGTGTATGTATACTATGCACATATCTGTTTGTGTATATATAGATACATATACAAATTGCCTCCAGAGGCAGCTTGTGATTTAAGTTGGGGAGAAGATATTTAGGTGGTGAAGATTTTTTTTCAAAGGTTTGTAGCAATGGAGTAGATGATCATAGTACAATTTGTAACATAATTATGTGTTTGAAATTTGGAGGAAATAGAATATTAACGAATGAAAATAGAGTTTGGTATGGTGGTACATGCCTGTAATCCCAGTACTTGGGAGGTTGAGATAGGAGAATTGTAGGTTCGAGGCCAATCTCAACAAGTTAGCCACATTCTACTTCAAAATAAAAGATAAAAAGGGTTGGGGGTCTAACTCAAAGATAGAACACCTCTGTGTTCAATCCTCAATACCAAACAAATCCAAAAAACATCCCCCCCCCCAAAAAAATGAAAATAGGACAATTTCGCAATGGATTCTTTTAGGTGTAGTAACTTATTATTTCCTTCCCTTTCTTTTCTGGTGCCTTCTCTCACAGTTTCACCTGCTTATTTTCTGTTGAGTGTATCATTTTCCTCTTCATTGATCCATGCTTGAGTTGAATTTCCTTGCTTCAGGATTATTGAATTTCTTTTCTCTTTTTGTCCCTCCTGACATCTGCCTTCAAAGTTGAGTGTCCTCATCAACTTTTGCAGCTGGCCACGAGGGGCTTGTGCTAAAGCAGAAGTGCATGGGCAGAGAAGTGAGCTCTGCTTCATGGTGTCCCCGTGGGAAGGTTTGTGCAGAGTATCATGGCATTCCCATGCATCGAGGAGGGGTGCCTGTGGCTTATGTGAAGTCTGCAAGACCCTCATTCATGAAAGAATAGAATAAGGAACCATCCTGGTCATGCTTTAACACAAACCTTGTATATACCATTTGGCACGATAAAAGAGTATCTGTCCTTAGTTAGTCTCGGACGCCTCTTATATGGACATCAAATAGCTAAATGTGTTCCTAAACCTTTGACGTTAGGAAGGGTCTATAATTCTCTATACCACATTCTGGTAAATCCTGGGGCCAAAGAACTGTTTGAAACCTCAGGTGTTTTGGTTTAGGTTTCCAGTTTGGCACACTAGAAAATGACGGTGTTATGGACTTTCTCAAAACTCTGGCTCCCCACTAATAGTAGGAAAACCATTGGCACCAGAGGACCTCACACTTCACTTCTACTGATTTCCCAGTCTTACATGGGTGCAGTGGGTCTTACAGAATTTAGACATGGTCACCAGTCTTCAAAACACACTGGTTGGTGTGGAGACAGGGCAAATCCCTAGAGACTTGGAACACTGTAGGTAGGTACAGTGGAAGTTCCCAGTAGTTTGGAATCCTCTGAAGTGTTTGAGGGCAGGCATAATTCATATCGTGTTATAATTTCTTGCTTATAAAATGAGACTTAGCCAGCCCATTTCTGCAAACTTGTAATCACAATACTTGGGAGGCTATGACAGGAGGATTACAGGTTTGAGGCCAGCCTTAGCAATTTGGGGAGGCTCTCAGCAACCTAGTGAAACCCTGTTTCAAAATAAAAAAAATAAAATAAGGATGGGGATATAGTTCAGAGGAAGAAAGCCCCTGGGTTCAATTCCCAGTACAAAAAAAAAGGTCCTATATTTCTTGACATAGAGGGCTTTCTTGAGTCTAGGAAATATATTAACGATTAAACAGAACAAGTTCATCATTTTCAATGACATTATAAAATATTGGATATTGCATTATGTTTGTGTTGCAAACATAATGCAATATCCAATATTAGAAATATTGTTTTGTAACATGGAGGATCCTCAGATGAATGGGAATGAACCTACCTTATGATTAAGCAATACCACTTCTGGGTATCTACCCCAAAGAATGGAAACCAAATTATTAGATGGATGCATATGTATCTATGTTGTTTTTAGCCACGCAATTCACAATTGCCAAACTATGGAACCAGTCAAGATGTCCATCAACAGATGAATGGATTACAAAACTATGGGATACGTATACACTGGAATTTTACTCAGCCTTAAAGAAGAACAAAATCATGTCATTTGCAGGGAAATGGATAGAACTGGAAAACATTATGCTAAGTGAGATTAGTCAGTCACAAAAAGTAAAAAATCATAGGCTCTCCCTAATATGTGGAAGCTAGGGAGAAAGTGGGACATAAGAGGGACTCTGGACGAAGAAGGCGGAACCTTAGATGAGCAAAGAAGGTGACTTAACTGAAGGTGATGGGGGTGGGGAGGGAAACAACCTAATGCACATGGTGTACTTTCACAAACATATCTGTTTATTTATTTATTTATTTATTTATTTATTTATTTATTTATTTATTTATTTTTCAGTACTGGGGATTGAACTCAGCGCCATTCTACCTCTGAGCTATACCTCCATTAATTATTCTTTATTTTGAGACAGGGTCTCACTAAGTTGCAGAGGGCCTCACTAAGTAGCTGAGGCTAGCAGTCAACTCAGATCCTCCTGTTTCAGCCTCCCAAATGCTGGGATTACAAGTGTGCACCATTACGCCCGGCTCACAAACATATCAAAGTCAATCACTAAACTGAACTTGAGAAGGAGGGAAGGGAGGGAGTGGAGTGGGAATTGGAGAAGGGATAAATGAGAGATGTGTGCATGTATGCCTTTACCAGCTTATACCTAACAAAGATGTATGATTACAATGCACCAATTAAAAAAAAAAAAAAGAGGTAAAATTGAAAACCAGGTTGGCCTGGGCCATTGAAATTAAAGATAAGAGAGAAGCAGAAAAAAAAAGAAAGAAAAAAAGAAATATTGTTCTCTCACTTTCTCCCTTTCATGGCTGAAGGCAGTGATAGAGAAGAATACAAAATGTATATCAATTCTCTAATTTTGGGTCTTGCTTTACCTTTACTATGCCCACAACATAGCAGTGACAAAGTGAACTACTCAGGGAGAAATGGGAGCTTTGTAGAACACTAGCCTTCAAACTTCAGGGGTCATTGGCATCACCTGGAGGGTGGGGTCACAAAGCTCACTGGGCCCCAGCAGAGCTTCTGATTGGTGGGCACTGGCTCATAATTTGCATATCTAAAAAGTTCCTGGGGACTGTTGCTGCTCCTCCAGAGACTTCACTTTGAGAACCAGTCTTAAAACACTGGAAGAAAGAAAATGGAAACAATGCTTTCATTCTGGAGAGTTCTTCTGACTTCTTTCTGAAAAGACAGTGAATTAAGAAGGCGAAGCTAAACTGTTCAATTTGTAAAAATAATTTATTACTTTTTAAAGGAAATATTAATAATGTATAGGAAACTCAGATATTTTACTGGGGAGTTGTAGGCAAGAACTATTTCATCTGAGGATGCCATCTACCGCTTGTTTTTACTTATTCTACAAAAACTCTTTCATTTTTCTTCATGTCAACTGATTTTTTACTACACTGATGTATTTGAAGGAAAATTATAGACATCATAACATTCTATCTCATAAGTACTTCAGTATGTACCCATAGAAAAGAACATTTTCATATAACGAAATAATAGTTAAACTTAACAAAGTTACCAATTACTACATAATATCATCTAACATTTATTCCATATTCAAATTTCTTAAAGTTATCCCCAGAATATCCTTTCAGTTGTCTTGCCCATATCAGGATCTAATTCAGGGCAATCAACTGTGTTTTTCTGTTTTGTCATTTAAATCTTTCTTAGAACAGCACTTATTTGCCAAAAAGAGGGGGAGATGTATCCTGTGGAATATCTTATTTTTCTGGATTTATGTTGCACCTTTTTGGCCATGTTTTGGTAAGAGCACGAACTCCCTGATCTCACTCACTCTGTACTGCATTACATCAGGGTATACGTAATATGTGGGCTTCTCACCATTTGCATCACTGTGACTGTGTATAACTTCCTAACTGTCCATGATGATGCTACATTTCTCACTCACTACCAGAAAATAATGGGTGTGTTGCAACCCCTACTCTGCACAAATGTCTGATCCCTCTGTGCCTTTTTATCTTATGGCTTTAATATCGCTTGATAATTCTTTACTAACCATCAACTTTATTAGTTTACAAAAAGCTAATTCACTAATTCTGTCACACCTTCTACATACAGTAGCTGTCATTCTGTTTAAAATTAGAACTTTTGCTCCCAATTGAGGCTGCCTGTTTGCCTTAAGATGTATTTTCAACTGGAAATCTCAATCTTTCCTATAATTTACTAGTTTTTCAAAGTCAGTGATTTATTTAATTAATGCCTCCAGTGTTGATGAATGAGACATTCTAGCTTTCCCTTTGAAAGTATTATGAAGGATACATTGATTTTCCCAGGTTAAAAGTGGTTCTGTTGCTTACCATCATTATGCTGAAATTATACTCACATGACAGGCATAAGCTGTCAAGAAGCAATAAGCTAAAGACCAAAAGGACAAATAATAATGACAGGAAGTAGGTGACAACACTTCCAAGAAAAGCCAAGGACTCAAATTTTCTTGTTAGCCATTTCTGGATAAAGCACTCAAGGACGATGTATACAATCAGTGAAGTACTGACAAGTGAGAAGACGCACACACCATTTGCTTTGAGGAGAATTCATTCCAAAATGCTTAATAAAGCCAATCCAGATATGAGAAGAGGATGGTTACTCCTTTTTATTAAAAGAAGTAGTAAAAAAGAAGAGATATTATATATATATAATCCATAATATAGAAAGCAATATATGATATAAAATAATATATATTAATGTATACAAGACAATGTCTATTATAGATGCCTGTATATGTGCGTCTGTGGAATAAGAAAGTTTTAAGGAGGACGCAATCTTTGAAATGTGTTTGGCTTAAGTCTATTTTGGGAACAGGAATGGTGATGGTAGAAGAAATGCTATTCTTTATTGTATTTATAACCATGCTGAGTTTGCAAAGAAAAAACAGACTCAAGTCATTAGATGAATGTAGCAAGGCAGTTAAATGTAAACATAAGGGGGATGATTTATATGGAAGTCTTCAGCTTTTTTTTCTCTCTCTCTCCTGGAGTTTATTTGGATAAATAAAACAAAACAAAAACCTAGCACTGCAGATTTAGAAACCATTTCCTGTTACCTTGGGTTGAAGTAAAAGTAAGTGCTAAATTATTTTGGTAAGGCTGCTGGTTATAGTTAGAGGTTTTAACCATGTAGATCTAAGTAGTAGAACTTGTACCAGATGGTTTAGATTCATCTTTCTTGGATGTTGTTAGCACTTCTTTTTGTGCAAATCTTAGACACAGTGACATGAAATGTCTTTGATTTCTATGCTGATTGTCTACAGAATGTAACCATGGTGGACTTGTTTATGGAAAGAATAGAGTCCAAGCTGGGTGCGGTGGCACATGGCTGTAATCCCAGTTCTTGGGAGGCTGAGACAGGAGGATTGTAGATAGGTTCGAGGTCAGCCTCAGCAAAGTAGTGAGACCCTGTTTCAAAAAACAAATAATAAAAAGAGGTGTAGTACAGAGACAGAATGCCCCTGGTTTAATCCTTAGTACCACACACACACATAAAAGAAAGAATAGAGTCTTATTGATTCTCAGCTCTCTTTTTTCCCCCTTTTTTGCAGGAATGGGGATTAAACCCAGGGGCATTCTACCCCTGAGCTACAATTCCAGCCCTATTTTTTCTCTATTTTGAAACAGGGTGTCACTAAGTTGCGGAGGGCCTCACTAGGTAGCTGAGCATAGCCATGAACCTGTGATCCTTCTTTCTCAGCCTCCCAAGTATTGAGATTACAAGCATACACCACCATGCCTGGCTCTCAGCCCTCTTTGTAGGAGAGCTAGGTAATACTTCCAGGAAAGACACACAGAGTTCTGGACTGTGTGAGCTTTCAACAGCAAATATCACCAGGTTGGACCATAAGCACTTTTCCCAGAACTTTTGCTCCTGGTTTATGCTATGGTGACTTCTTCCATCTCTGCTAGTATGTTCATGTCCATTTCCTACTCTGGAATGAGTTACTTATTCCCAGAAATATTTGCCAAAGTAACATTTTGAACATTTTTCAGGATGAATTTTCTGAATACTTAAGGTTGTCAGTGTGGAACGCTGAAAAAAAATGGCATCTTGAAGAAGAAAAAGTATAAATAACATTATTTCTTAATCCAGAAACATTTACCAAATACTTACTAGGTATTGTCAAGGAGTAACTCTCTTAAATAATCAAATATAGGCTGGGCGTGGTGGCACATGCTTGTAATCCCATTACTTGGGAGGCTGAGACAAGAGGATTGCAGGTTAGAGGACAGCCTTGGCAAGTAGTGAGACTCTCATCAATCTAGCGAGACCTTGTTTCCAAATAAGAAATAAAATCAGACTGGGGTGTAGCTTGAAGGTAGAATGCCTCTGGGTTCAACCCTCAGTACCACACACACACAAAATATGATATTCATTTTGTACCAATGGTCTTAATCAGAAATCATGACTCTTCAAAGAAATTGTCTAATAAACAAAAATACAAGAATGTTTTTTCCCCTTGTGCCATCTTCAATTTAGCCTTTGCCACATCCAAACAAGAAGACAGCGGAAGAATCAAAATGCTTCCAAGTTTCAGCTTATTACCAGCTCTATAGGCCACTTGAAGGTCTCACTCATATTTTAGCACTTGTTTATATATGGCAAAGAGCTAAGATGTTGCATAATTTTGTCATAATAATTCACTGATTCGTGTAGCTCTTTGCTGGATTCACTTCAATATACATATTTTATCTTTCATGCAACTTTCAAATTTGCCCTCAAGATAATTTATCTTTAGTTTAAGCAAAAGAAAAAGAAAGTAGGAGACACTTTGAACCTTGGTGGATCCTTCAGGAGCAATAAACAGGGTAACTAAATTGATAATTCCAAGAACCCTGTAATTAATTATTATTTTTAGACCAATTTTTTTCAGTCTTATAAAACTAAAATAAAAATAAAAATCATATCCCTGAAATCAATTAGTTGTATCTTACAGCCAGTAAAGTCTTTCATTTGTGGTTTTGATGTGTGAGTTATGTCGACTTCAAAAGGAAACTTCTGCAGTGTGGGATGAAATATAATTTTAAGAATTTTAATTCTGTTTCAGTTCAGCACCAGAGGGCAATTATATTTAATATTCTCTGCATTGGCAAAAGTCTTTGAATTTAGATAGCCATGACTGTTAAAAATAAGAAAGTCTAATTGGGAATTGGAGCTATGTGGGTTTCTTGAGGAAAGGTTGTGATCTCCCTGAATTCTTGTTCCTTCATTAAAAAAGAAAAAGTTTAGCCAGGTGTGGTGGCTCATGCTTGTAATCCCAGCATGTGGGAGGCCGAGACCAGAGGATCTGGGTTCGCGGCCAGCCTCAGCTACCTAGTGAGGCACTCTGCAACTTAGTGAGACCCTGTTTCAAAACAAAGAATAAAAAGTAGGACTGGGGGTATAGCTCAGAGGTAGAATGCCCTTAGTTCAATCCCCAGTACTGCAAAAAAAAAAAAAAAGAAAAAATTTCCATATTTTCTAAAAATTAATATATACGTACAGAACATTTGAGGTCAATGCAATGTACTAGATATGGAAATGAATTATTAATTATAAAACCTTCCAGCAACTTTGAGAAATTGCATAGACCACAGAAACACCTCAATGCTATTGCAGAGACAAGAAAATATAGTCATGTCTGCCGTAAGTGGCAACCTCAGTGCCCCAGATGTGTTGCTTATGCCTCCCAAAAAACTCCTTCTGGATTTTGACTTTCTCCATTCCCTAGGACCTGGGGCACAAAGAGGTATTTATTCACTGCTCCATGCTCTTATAAACTGGTAGCACTAGTATCATATACCAGCTGAAACACAGCTCAGAGCATTCATCCAGAGAAGAGATCATGGCCTTGGGACATGAGCCCAGTCCAAGGTAGGACAAATCTGAGAATCCCAGATTCCAAGCTTAGGAAGGTCTTTTAAGTTTAGGAATTTAACATCTCTTCTCTCCCCTACATTACTCTCCCTCTATGGTGGTGTAGTCTATTTTGATTTCACGTAGCTCTGCTAGGTTTTTGAAGTAACTTGTAAGAAAATCTATCTCCCAAGTGGTTCTACTTGCAGAATTGCATGATCCTGAAGTGCTTTTCAGCTTTACTATTATGTGATCCCATAATGCTGATGAAACCTAGCTTTCAATATCTCCTTTCAAGCTAGACTGGGTCAGTCAAATCCCACAGTATTGGGGCATAGTCATTTACAACAGACATTTATGGAAAGCCTAGTTGGCAGCAGATACTACCTTTAGTGATAGACAGAAAGAAATAAATAGGGGGTGAAACAAAAACAAAAATTCCTGCTTGCATAGAATTTATATTGTATAAAAAGAAGAAAAGATGCTGAGAAGTAATTTTCAAAAAACTTTTTAAAAGTGTGGTCTGTTAAGGCTCAGATAAGAGGATCACAGGTTTGAGACTAGCTTCAAAAACTTAGCAAGATTCTCAGTAACCTAGCGAGACCCTGTTGCAAAAACCAAACCAAACAAAAAAAAAAAAAACCCCAAAGTATGGTCTGTTAGATGGTAATAAGTGCTATGGAAAAGCATTAAAGCTAGAGAGGCAAGTGGCCATTTAAAATCAGGGGGTCAGGGAACCCTGGCTGAGATGGTGACGTTAAGTAATGTCCTGAAGGCGGTGGAGAGGAGATGAGCAGTATTTTAGAGAAGAGCACTCCATGAAGAGTGTGCAGCAAGTGTAAAGGTCAGAGCCAAGATATTTGAGGAGAACCAGGGAGGTGGGAAATAACAGCAGCTAAACTGGGTTGAATTGGGTATAGGAAATCATCATAATCACCCTGGCTTTTATTCATAGAGAGCTAGGGTGCTATTGGATACATTTGAACAGAGGAGACGTATTCCAACATACTTTTTCAAGGATGACCCTAGCTGTTGTGTTAGACGTAGGCTCTGTTAGGAGCTGTGGGCTCAAGCTGGGAGGGCAGTTAGGAGGAAACCCTATAATAAATGCCACGGGTGGAAAGTGCCATGTAATGAACACTGTGGGTGGGTTTAGAGCAGGTGGGCAGCAGCAGAGGTGGTGAGGACCATTCCAGTTCTGTATATACTTTGAAAGTAGTACAAATGTAATCTTATGAAGGTTTTGATGTAGGGTGTGAAGGGACCCAAAGCTGACTGGAAGATTTTTTGCTTGGGTAACTGTAAAGATAGAATTGCCACTTAGGGAGGTAAATTAGACCCCCAGTCTCTCACTTTGGGAGAAACATCCCAAGTACTTGGTTCATGCCTCTTTTTTGCTTATTAAATGGAATAATTTTATCCACTTTGTAGTTGATATAATGTATTTAAAGCCCTTGTGTGGTGCCTGATACTGGAGGAGAGTTAATAATAAATAGAACTCTTATCAGTGCTGTTCTTTGGGAACAAAAGAACAAGTCTTGGTGTCCCTCTGGGTCGACCCTTCAGATATTTGAAGACAGTTCACATGATTCCTCTGAGTCTTCCTGGCATGATTCTCATAATATCTCTTTCTGGGGTATACATGGTTTCTGTAACTCTGTTGCATTTACATTTGAACAACTGTCCTGGTTTGCCAAAGAAAGAGAGAAAGATTAGAAAAGGACTTTATATATTGTCAATAATGGCCTAAGTGACAGTAAATCCACATGTGTACAGCCTGCATCCCCTCCCCTAAAAAAGCAATCATGATGGTCATATGGATGCAAGGTAAACATGTGTCAGGAAAATGGGGATTCACTACTTACATGTGCTTTTTTTCTTCAGTAATTCTTTATCATATCCCAGTGCCATTACACAACTTTTGTGGAACTGAACACAAACACCCCCAAGTTATAAAACCAATCCTAGCTTGCTGCAGTTATAATTAGCTGTGGTTTTGAGATACTGGTGTGACCCCTAAGGACTGTCAGTTACAAAAAGTGTGGCAGCTGTTCTGCCCTTCTTGGTCCCCCAGCCCTATGAACTATGTATATGTAGGAAAAAAAAATATCTCAAAAGAATAATGAGCTCAGCTGGGTGTGGTGGCGCACTCTTGTAATCCCAGCACTTGGGAGGCTGAGACCAGAGGATCCGGGTTCTCGGCTGGCCTCAGCTACCTAGTGAGGCACTCTGCAACTTAGTGAGACCCTGTTTCAAAATAAAGAATAAAAAATAGGGCTGGGGATATAGCTCGGAGGTAGAATGCCCCTGAGTTTAATCCCCAGTACTGCAAAAACAAAACAAAACAAAAAACAAAAAACAAACAAAACAAAGCAGAATAATGAGCTCTATTTGACTTGAGAACCATGTGTGGGAAGCCAGATGGTTGGAGCAAAAGACTGAATATAAAAGGAAATGAGGAAGATCACACAAAAGCAGGTCATGTGTTTGGTCCTCATATTTTATATGCTAAAAAATAGAAGACTGGACTAAATAATTTCTTAAAATTCTATCACCCAAACTCTACGTTGTATTTCCTTCCTTCTGATGCCCACTCAAAGCCAAGTAAGAAGAAATGTCAACATTCCTCCTGTCGTGGCAGGGATTGTAGTCTTCTGGACTACAATTGTAGTCTTCTGGAAGCTTGTCATGAATAACCCAACCTCATGGGTCAAATTGTACTAAGCAGACAGGTTTGACACAAATTTTAAACTCTGTTGGTGAAGTAAAGCAAGAAATTAAAATTAAAATGTGGACAAGACAGCCGGGTGGCGGTGCATACTTTTTATCCCAGTACTTGGGAGGCTGAAATAAGAGAACTGTGGATTCAAGGCTAGTATGCAGTAACTTAGAGAGACTCAGTTTCAAAAATAAAAATGAATGAATGAATAACTAACTAACTAACTAACTAACTAACTAACTAAATAAATAAATAAATAAATGGGCTAGGGGTATAGATCGGAAGAAGAATGCCCCTCAGTTCAATTCTCAGTATCTTCCCAAAACAAAACAAAAATTGAGATGTGAAGAAGACAATCTAGAGTTTCTCTATGATACTGCTTTGATCCTCAGTGTCAACTATAATTTCAATGATTTTCATCTAAAAAAAAAGGATCTTACTAATTTATCTAAAAAAACTGTAGTGAACATCACGATGCATCTGAATGACTTCAATGCCTGGAACATCCAACAGGTGCTGTTTTTAATGGCAATAATGGCAGTATTTTTCTTCTTCTTTTTTTTTTTTATATGTCTTCCCAGTGCAGTTCTTCTTGATATTCATGGAGACTGGCCAGTCTATTAGGCCCCTCAAAGTGCATAGCAACCCCGACTTAACTCACTAATAAACTGGAACTTCACACCTGCTCCCAGCCCTCCCCAAGAGGCCCTGGGAAGTAGAAACACAGCTCAAGTAGCCCAGGGATTTCTGGCTGATTTTAAAATTCTCAGCTTTTGTGTTGGTCACACACATATTCACAGTCTCAAATGAAATATGTCTTTGTGTGAGAGCAAAGTGGCTGAGTGAAGCTGACAGCTTGGCTCACAGATGCTTTTCTGCTTTTCACCTCCCCCCCTTTCATTTCTGTTTAAATCTAGAAAGGCATGTATTATTTCTCTCTCTCTCTCTCTATATATATATATATATGTATATATATAATATTATATATTATAATATAATAATATTATATATTATAATATTATTATATATATTATTAGTGAAAGGCTGAGTGTGGACCCAGCAGTTCTGAGCGAGACTGAGGAGACTCTGTAGTGAAGGTTCGGCTGGATGGCTGAGAGGGTAGAAATGCACATGCAGTCTGTGGGGACCCCAGGTACTTGCCCCAACGCCTATGTGCCAACTTACAGGCCTTCTCTTGGTAGTGCTTTCCTGATGAGGTAGATTCAGATTTACATCCTCACTAAGAATCTATCTGTAACTGCTTGGTATTTAAAGCTTTTGTATTAGAACAGATATCTTTTAATAGTCTATACATACACCTTTAAAGTAGTAGTCAAAACAAAAATTTTAAAAGGATCTCAAGCCACGGCCTGAGGCAATTACTGGAAATTAAAAGAACAAAATTCACACTTCCCAACTGCTGCTATTTTCTCATTTTATCCCTTCCTATTGTATGTGAATATTGAAATATACATGAAATACAGTGTATGAAGCCACTTGTGTATATATGTATGTAATCTTTGTTCTCCAGGAAGTAGCTGGAACTCATCATCAATTTTCATGCTGTGATGACCACAAATCTATTTCCCTTCCCAGACTGTAAGATTCATGAGGAAGGAACTTGTCTATTCATTCCCTGTGATATCTCCAGTGTTAAAATACCATATATTAAGTAAAATATTGAGAATAGAATAAGCCTAGATTTCAGGTACTTAACAAATACAGATAGACAATAAGTACTTTCAAAGGATAATAGAGACTCTCTTAATCTGTTTTGTGCTGCTGTAACAAAATACCCCATTCTGGATACATTATAAACAGTGGAAGTTTTTTTGGCTCATGATTCTGGAGGCTGGGAAGTCCAAAATCAAGGGGTCATATTTGGTCAGGGCCTTCAGGCTGTGCTATGATGTGGTGAAAGAGTGAGGGCACACACGTGAAACAGAGAGGAAATTTGGGTCTAATAAAAATAATATAATATTATATAATATCAATAACTATTAATATGTATTAACAGTTATACAATTATATAATAATAGTTATTATTATTATAAATATCAGGAGCCCATTCAATAATTAACACTCTTTGCTGGGCATAGTGATGCATGCTTGTAATCCTAGTACTTGGGAGGCTGAGAGAGGAGGATTGCAGGTTTGAAGACAGCCTCAGCAACTCAATGAGGCTCTCAGCAACTTAGTGAGATCTTGTTTCCAAAAAAAAAAAAGTAGGTCTGAGGGTGTGGCTCGGAGGTAGAAGGCCCCTGGGTTCCATCCCCAGTACCCCCCCCCCCCCAATAAAAAAACATAAAAATAAAAAGAGATGATTAACACTCTTCTGTAATAAAGGCATTAATCCTTCACGAGAGTGAGTCTTCATAACCTAACCACCACTTAAAAGTGTCACATCTGTGTGTGTGTGTGTGTGTGTGTGTGTGTGTGTGTGTGTGTGTAGTACTAAGGATTGAACCCAAGGTTGTTTTACTACTGAGACATGATTCTAGCCCTTTTTACTTTCAATTTGAAATAGAGTCTCGGTAAGTTGTTGAGGCTAGCCTCAAACCTGCAATCTTCCTGTCTCAGCCTCCCAAGTACTGAGTTCACAGGCACCCCACCTCTTAATGCTGTTACTATAGGAATTAAATCTTAACATAAGTTTTGGAGGGGACATTCAAAGCACAACAGAAACATTTGTATGATGGCCTTAAATTTGAATGTGCACTGAAAAAAAGAACTAGGAATTTGTAAAAACCACAAATTCTTAGTAGGTCTTCAGAGATTTAGGTTGCCAATCCAGGGCAGATCCCAGCAATCTGCACCTTATCCAGGAGCCTTCATCTACTGCCTTCTCTCTGAACCTCACTTTAAGAAACACCCACTTAGCATCTGCAGTGGAATTATGTACTGGATAATTGATGCTTTGAACTTAGTGACTTTTGTTTCTCTCCTCATTCTGCTTCCTGGTAAATTTCATTACCAAAAGTACATTAGTAGAAGGCATTTTTGGTGTTTTTCACTTCTTTATCCCCTGGTTTATAAATACAAGGGTTTGGCCACCATCTTTCATTTATTGACAGAAGATTAAGAATTGGAGTGACTGACATCAGAAAACAGGGTCAGGATACAGTATGATTGCCCAGGTTTAGAAGAGAAGAGAAAAAACAAAATAAAACAAAACAGTGCATCTGCCTGGAAAAAAGCAAGGTCAGAGGAAATGAGATTTGAATTAAGAGCAGAAGGGGCAGGAATCAGTGGAAACAGAGCAGGTCTGTGTGCCTAAGACAGGTAGACATGGGTCTAGTGACAAGAAGGAAAGGAGAAGCCTCCAGTTTAGGAAACTCTGGTCAATGCTGAGGAGTGAAGCTAGCCGGAGAGCTTATGACATTGTGCCTGGAATTTACCCAGAAAAGACTGGCATTCCCAAGGATTTAGAAAGAGAGGAGATGGTTGGGCTTACCTGAGTATGAAACAGGACTTGTGTGCTGTAACTTGTCCCAGCTGGATTCTGTGATGAGGGGAGTTCCTTAGGGTCCCACACCTTTTGCTCGCTAGAACCATTTCTACTTTATTTCTGTCCATTTCTTTCTATGTTAGAATGACTGGCTGACACAGAGGAAGGTAAGGTCTAGGAGCATGGAGGTGACATTCCAGGTTTAAAGGTTGCCTTATAAGGAGAAAACAACAACAGCGATAACAATAAAAACACATCTCCTTTGACCTTGGGAGTAAAAT
This sequence comes from Graphiurus murinus, assembly GCA_004027655.1. NCBI lineage: Eukaryota > Metazoa > Chordata > Mammalia > Rodentia > Gliridae > Graphiurus > Graphiurus murinus. Next base: position 14,044 of record PVLC010010635.1, on the reverse strand, counting down.
CAGTAAGTAGTGAGCAGGGAAATTCTGTGTGCCTCAGGTGGTTCAGTAGGAACATTTTAGGAAATGCTAACTGAGCATCTTATGGAGTGACTGATGACTTGTGACTCTCTTGCCTGGAAACAGTGGGTGGGCCTAATACAATCATTTTTCAAAATGTGCTTTTGTTTTGTTTTGTTTTGTTTTTGTGGCACTGGGGATTGAGCCCAGGGGTATTCAACCTTGAGCTACACTCCCAACCCATTTTATTTTTTATTTTGAAACAGGGTCTCACTAGGTTACGAAGAGCCTCACTAAGTAGCAAAGGCTGCCCTTGAACCTGTGATCCTCCTGTCTTAACCTTTCAAGTACTGAGATTACAAGCATGTGTTACCATGCCCGGCTTCCATTCACAATTTAGACAGTCTGGATGATTTCATTAGCTGTATGAAATTGGATGAGAAATTTAACTTCTCTGCATATACTTATATATCCTTTTGCATTTTTCTTCTAATTTTGAAGAAAAACGTATTGCATTTATAGTGGGTAGAAATGAATATTCATATGAAAATCACAGGATGCATTCTTACTCTAGAATTCATTGTTCAAAGAGATTCTTTGTATCTTTTATTTATGTTTGTAGTGCTGAGGACTTAACCCAGAATCATTCTACCTCTAAGATACATCCCTAGTCCCTTTTTAAATTTTTAAACAGGGTCTCACTAAGTTGCTGAGGCTGCCCTTATACCTACAATCTTCCTGTATCAGTCTCCCAAGTACTGGAATTATAGGTGTGTACCACTACATCTGGCTCAAATAGATTCTTAATATACATGGAAGGCATTTGCTAATAAAACAATTATTTCACAGTATAAAGCATGTGGCCAAGAGGTTTTACTCTTACAGCTTTGCAGTCAAATAAAAGCAAAATGGAGTCAGGTGTGGTAATTCTAGTACTTGGGAGGCTGAGGCAAAGAGAATCTCAGGTTTGGAGGCCAGCCTCAGCAGTTTAGTAAGACCTTCCACAATTTAGTGAGACTCTGTTTCAAAATTAAAAAAAAAAAAAAATAGGGCTAGGGTGTGTAGCTCAGAGGTAGAATGCCCCTGGGTTCAATTCCCAGTACCACAAATAAACAAAAAACCAAGATGGACTCTAAACCTTGTTGTGACTTTGTTCTGTGTAAAATTCTGATGAAAGAAAAGAGAAAAATCTCTTAAACTAGTTTACAAATAAGAAACTGCCCCAATATGTGGAGTGAAGAAGGAGTTCCCTCTCACTGGACACATGAATATGGGCAGCAAATGCAGAGTCCTGGGTTGGGCCAATACAGAGCACTTCTCCAACAGAGCATACATCTGTATAGCTTAACATTGAAACAGCTATGGGTATCCCAGAGGAAGTTAAATACATTTGATACTCTCCTGTTGGCAATGATTTGCAAGCAGAACCTCTTCATTTGTTGTACAAATGCTCAGGGTTCTCTGTAAGGCACTGTGCCATGGGAAGGTGAGAAATATATTAGACAGAATTTAGCCTCCAGGAGTGCACACACTGTGAAGTAGAAAGCTTGGGAAGATTCAGTTGAGGTGGTAGGAAGTCAGGAAAAGGCATGAGACTTGAGCTAGAACTAGCGTTGATGATATTGGACCATCAGAATTTGGAGAGCTGGTATGAATTCTAGACAGAGTTTCTAGCAAGACTGAAGAAAATGAGACAAAGTAGTAGGTCCTATTTGGAGTTGACCAATGTATCATCTGGTTTGCTAGAACTAAATGGACCTAAGAAAAGGCACAGTTGAAAAAAGAAGTTGATGGCATGTTTGATAATTCATTGAGGAACAACATCTGATTACTTAGCCTAGTAATCTGAGTAGCAGTAGAACAAGGGAAGGAGTATGCTAGAGAATAATTCATACAAGGATGGCTTAATCTTTTTCTGTAAGGTGGGAGTTGCAAAGTAAACGAAGAGGGTCTGGCAGGTAGATGGGTGAACTGAGCCAGGATTAGGAAAAATAGCAACTCCAGAGACATGATCAGCTGGGCATGGTGCACTCCTGTAATCCCAGTACGTGGGAGACTGAAACAGGAGTGAGACCCTGTTTCAAAATAAAAAAAAATTAAAAGGTTTCCATTCTTTTGGGTAGACACCCAGAAGTGGAATTGCATATGGTAGGTTCATTCCCATTTGTCTGAGGATCCTCCATACTGTTTTTCAAAGTGGTTACAGTAATCTGCAATCCCATCAACAATAGGGTTCCCACTTCACATCCTTGCAAGCATTTGTTGTTGTTTGTGTTTTTGATGATTGCCATTCTAATTGGGGTTAGGTGAAATCTCAAGGTAGTTTTGATTTACATCTCTCTGATTGCTAATGATGTTGAACATTTCCTCCCAAACTATCAGACTGATGCATGTGTATCTCTGTTGATAGCAGTACAATTCACAATTGCCAAACTATGGAACCAGCCAAGATGTCCATCAACAGATGAATGGATTATAAAACTATGGGATATGTATACAATGGAATTTTACTGAGCCATAAAGAAGAACAAAATCATGTCATTTGCAGGGAAATGGATGGAACTGGAAAACATTATGCTAAGTGAGATTAGTCACAAAAAGTAAAAAATCATATGTTCTCCCTAATATGTGGAAGCTAGGGAGAAAGTGGGACTTTAGATGAAGAAGGAGAAACCTTAGATAAGCAAAGAAGGTGACTTAATTGAAGGTGATGGGGGGGAGGGGAACACTCTAAAGCACATGATGCACTTTCACAAACATATCAAAGTCAGTGACTAAACTAAACTTGAGAAGGAGGGAGGGCGAGGGAATGGGTGGGAATTGGGGAAGGGTTAAATGAGAAATGTGTGCATGTATGCCTCTACCTGCTTGTACCTAACAAAGATGTACGATTACAATGTACCAATAAAAATAAAATAAAATAACGAAAAAAAAAGGGCTAGGGGTGTAGCTCAGAGGCAGAATGCCCCTGGGTTCAATTCCCAGTACCCCAAACAAACAGAAACCAAGACCAACCAAACAATCCCAGGAGGTCCTTGGCCCGAGTGTCAGTGAGATGACCAGGACTAGGAATAACTGTCAGCAAGTAGGCTGATGACTTCCTTCTGCCACTTGTTACCTTGTGAAAATGAATTTCGAGTGTGGCTATATGTTCAAGAGAAATGGAAAGTTCACACTGTATGTTGTCAGGAAATTCAAATTAAAAAAAAAAAGAACAGTGAACTTCAGCATTGTGAGGGCCAAAAGAAATAGTCAGCAGACATTTGGTTTGAGACCATTGATGATTGCTTAGGAGCCCTTAAAGAAAGGTAGAATAGGGAAAGGGCCCCCATCAGAAAGAAATCAAAGTACAGCATTGCTGGAAATCGCAGGAACAGCCAAGACCTGTGTGGAAAACCTGTGCTTGCTTGATTATTTGTTCAAGGTCTGTCTTAGCAGACTTTAAATGCTGCAGTAGAGAACTGTCGTGCTTTGCCCCTGGAATCTTCACAGTGCCTACCATAACATGGCATATGGTAAGTATTTATTAACTAGACTTTATTCTTAAAAATAGGCTCTTTAGCTTTGAGAGAAGTGTTAGGTTCTGTGTTTTTCCTTATTTTAGATAAAGGAGGAGAATACTAATGTTATGGATAGTTATAGTAATGACATAATTTTATCACTCTCATGTGTCATTAACATATGTCCTTTTTGTTTTTAGCTGAATGCTTATGTATAAAATATCACAAGAAACACTCAGAGTTTATAGCCTGAAAAATATGGGATCTTGAAACTACTTGTGATCACAACGTTCTTCTAATCAAATGTATCAATGACTTCTCATCACCTACTGAATAAATTCTAAACTCAACGTGGTCCCAAATGATTCCCATGATCTTGTTCTTGAATGCTTTCTCAGATCTATCTATTTTTTTGTTTCCCAATCTTGAGATAAGTGAATACATGAGTGGTTCTTGGTTGCTAAGAGCTGTTTCAAGGAAGAATGCCTCGGGGACACTTGTTCATAATTGATAGTGCTTGCAGAAAGACAGCAGTAAGTAAGATGTGGGATATGTCATCCACTGTCAAAACAATCAAGGGAAATTTGGCAAAGGCTCACCATAGAGTTTAAGGTTATCAACCTTGGACATGTATGTATCATTGGCTTTACAAACTGGAGTTGTGCTTTGTTGCCCTTTGAGATAAAGGAACTAATCAATAAGGACAAATTATTTATTTATTTATTTATTTATTTATTTATTTATTTATTTATTTATTTATTTATTTGCGGTACTGAGGATTGAACTCAGGGGCATTCTACCTCCGAGGTATACCCCCAGCCCTATTTTTTATTCTTTATTTTGAAACAGGGTCTCACTAAATTGCGGAGGGCCTCACTAAGTAGCTGAGGCTGGCCGCAAACCCGGATCCTCCGATCTCAGCCTCTCAAATCTGGGATTACAAGCGTGCGCCAATAATTCAAGGATGAATTATTTTTAAGCATTTTGTTTATGCCCAGAATTTTCTTGGTCAGACACTTTTTTCTAGTTTTATTGTTAAATATTTTGTTTGAGATTGCAGTAGGCAATATTCATATAATGGGAAGAATGGCTGAAAACTTTATAAGAGAAAAATATCTTTTATTTTCTATTTGTTCTACTCAGATCACTCTGTTAGGGTAGTGTTTCTCCAACTGTGACCCAAGGAATACTCACATTAGAAAAACCTGGGATGTTTGTTGAAAACAGATTCCTGAAATATACCATAACTATAATAGATGTAAATCTCTAGGAAAGGCTCAGGAGTCTGCATTTTTATAAAGTTGCCCAAATTGTTCTGATGCATGTGAAATTTAAAAACCACTCTTTGAGGGTATGTGGTCAACCTGGAAGTGGCACCATTTATTATCAGTGGGTGGTCCCCCTCTCTTTCTTTCCCTATATTAGTGTGGAGCCAGCTCCACAAAAATGCTACCCCCTGGAAGTTTGGCTGGGGAGTATCCGTGCAAACACCTGCATACCAGATGGGCACATCTGTACAGCTTGTACTGCGGATCCAACTTTGGTGCATGTCATGCGCCACTTGCTTAATTCAGAGTGAATTGAAAGGATGATGAGGACTTCACACTGAAATCAGAGGCGCACCGGAGTCATTTTCTTTCCTTTCCTCTTTTTTGTTTTGTTCTTTTTTTTTTTTTTTTCTCTTCTCCACTTACCTTGATTTAGAGTCATTTCCTTTCTCATGATCAAGAATGGCAGGGATATTGAATACCAATGAATAAACACCTCAGCTAGCTGGAGGAATTTTGCTTTGTGAATACTGCCTACTTTATACAGCTAGCCTCGAGAAGACAGTGTTGCTGTGTGAGGGATAATTGGATCAATTTAAAAGATAGACCCAGTTTTCTACTAAAATCATTCAATGATAAGGTCTACCAACTACTGAGTATAAAGGTATGCATGCCCAAACTAAAGTACAATCTGAAGGTTAAAAAAACTGCATTTTTCTTTCTTCTTCAATTCTATTTTTCTAATGCAAATGACATAAGTATCAAATAGATACTTAATCTCAACCCCCAAAATGAGCTATCAGGGAAAAATCATATAATCTTCTGATCAGGCAAGCATGAGATACATTTAGTTTTATTTTCAACTATGCTTTCCCCTATAATCTATTCTTTTTCCCCACTGCTAGGTCTAGAGGGAAGTATACTGCGCTGCAGAATGGGAGTTGATACTAACAGTCTGTCCTTGGAATCAAAGAGAACCAGGAAGCTCTCTGCTAGAAATGGGGAACTGAGGGGATAGCTCAGGGGTAGAGCACTTTTCTAGCCTGTGGTGGTGCTGGGTTCAATCCCTAGCACTGAAAGAAAAAGAAAGAGAAGAGAAAGAGGAGTTGGGGGATACAGGAAGAGGAGGAGGAGGGGGAAGAGGAGAGGGAGGAAGCGGAGGAAAGAATACGAAATGGATCAAAAGTTATAGCTCATGGTAAGGGAAATGGGAGGCGGGTGCATGTCACCTAACTAACTAACTAAATATATGTATATATACACATATATGTAGTTATATACTACATACATACTAACTACATTTATATCACATATATGTGAAATTTAAAAACCATACATATGTAGTTAGTATATATATGCGGTTACAACATATATATAGTTACAACATATATATGCATACACACATCATTTTTTTTAAAAAAGAACCATCTTAAAACATTCTGATAATGTAATAATTCATAGAATTATTGTAATAGCATACACACAAAAGGGATAAGTATATGTAGATAGGGCTTTTCTTAGACTATTCAAACCAGCTTTAAGTGTTCTTGTTGTACTAACTCATTGAAATTCATAAAAACCCTACAAGGCAGGGATTTTTTTTTTTTTTTTTTTTTTTTTTTTGCGGTACTGGGGATTGAACTCAGGGGCATTCTACCTCCGAGCTATACCCCCAGCCCTATTTTTTACTCTTTATTTTGAAACTGGGTCTCACTAAATTGTGGAGTGCCTCACTAGGTAGCTGAGGCTGGCCGAGAACCCGGATCCTCCGGTCTCAGCCTTCTGAATGCTGGGATTACAAGCGTGCGCCACCATGCCCGGCTCAAGGCAGGGATTTCCCCCATTTTACAGGTGGCTAACACAGGCTTATGAGGGTTAATGAACTTGCTCAAAGTTAAACAGAGCCAGGGTGTGAGTTAAGGCCTCTGGCTCTTCGGCATTGTTCTATCACTGCTGCGAGAGGCAGTGGGAGAATCCCTAATTGTCAGGGATTAGGGATTAGCTAATTCTGATGAAGAAAGGGAAACCCTAAAGAAAGACGTGTTTACCTTTTCCCATGATTGGCAGTCTGGAGTGACATATACAGAAGTAGAGCTCCCTGTTACCCTATCCTATGATTAAATCTGCCCTTGACTGGAAGGTGTGGTGTCAGCTAAAAGCAAGGATGGGCAAATTATATGTGTGGTACCTGTGCTGGTTTGACCCACTGGTGTTGCTCAGCCGGCACAAGACTATGCTCAACAAGGCTGAATAGACCTGAATTATATCTACCAAGACTGCCTACTCTTAGAACCAAGTGGAATACGGTTGAAGCTCATCTGCTTTCTTGATAAACAGTGATAAAATGCTGAGGATTTGTTGATCATTTGGAAAATATCTCATAGAGAGCAGTCTGTTACTATTGACTTTGTGTCTTCTTTAGTAGATTGGTGTCCAAATATTCATTATTGCTCACAGAGTTCCTGCTATTCTTTCTCTCCCCAGCAAATGTGCTCTCTGGTGAGCTGGGCTGTGGCAAAGAAGCAGACTTCTGAAGTGAATGGTTAGACATTCTACAAGGCTGTGCTGCCTACACTGACTTCGCAGTCTTCACAACAGCCCAGCTATAGAGCCCTAGCAAAACCACTCAGAAATCTTTCTTGTGTGGTCCAGGTATGAATGATTAAATAGTATCAGGTCAATGCTATATTCACCGATTCCTCCATCAATGGTTTTCTTATCCTCCTGACTTAGGCATTGAAGAGCTCCCAGAACACAAACTTGTGTACCTCGCATATACAGGTAGCCCATCTGGTTCTTTAGCTAGGGACGGAAATGTATTTTGGGAATATGCTTTCAAAGTAATTTCTGGGATAAGAAATAACATCTTTATTTTCCTTTGCCTAGATCTTTATTTGTTGCTTTTCCCAACACTTTTTTTTTTTTTTTTTACTTTTAACCTTTCCTTTTCTATTCCACTTGACTTTTCTTCATTGATATGAAAATTTTGGAATAAAAAAAGTTTCTGACATTATGCAACAATATAATAATTATTCTTTGTGGGTTAAAAAAGTTGTTGACGATTAGAGTGAGGTTTTTATTAGCTTGTGTAGTCAGAGTTGTGGCCAGTTAATTATGTACTGGATTCATCCATGTCAGGAAACTCTCAGTGAAAGACATCGAATAATTTTGTCACAGGATATAATGAGGAACAAATGAAGTAGTGTCTTTAAAACTCCTGAAGGAATTATTTTTATTTGATTCTTTCTAAAGAATAAGGTGTGAACAGAATGGTGTTGAAAAAGGTACACCAAATTTTATCAGAGTCATCCTGAACATGAACATATGCAGCTGCTGGTACTATGGATTTGTAATGACAGGGAGGCTGGTTTTGTTTGTTTTGTTTTTGAGGTGCTGTTTTAATGGGGATACTTCCTTATTAGAGCATTAGTGAGCCTCCTGGCTGAGTGTTCCGCTGGTATGGCGAACAGGTTTAGCATGGTGTCCAAGCATGTTGAACACCAGTGAGTAGCTCTTTCTGTCTTCAAGAAAGCCTCTCAGGATAAGCAAATGTCATGCCTGAGTCTCACACTGGAGGGCTAGCTGATGGGAAAGGAGGGAAATGAAAAGGGAAAGAACTCCTGGCTCCTTAACACATTTCCTGTTTTCAGTGGTGGGAGCATGCTTTCATATCTCTGAAAAAACATGAATGGCATTGGGATCGCTAAGCTAATCATAAGCTCTTATTTTGTCTTTCCCATTTTATGGAAAGTTCTGGAGTCCCTGGAGGCTAAACCAGAATCCAGAGTTTTGGAATACATGCAATTCTAGAATGGAAATGAAAAACTACAGCTCAAATTAGCTAGTCAAGTTATTGGCATATGTGATCCAAAGTAGGGAAAGTAATGCTAATACAAAACCATTGGCTATGTGGTGTTCCCATAAACCTTTAATTACAAAAGCATTAATTAGGCCAGATACTTACATGGTTTACAGCCACTGCTCTGGTCACATGGTATGGGAATGAAGTTACACCAGACACTTGTCTCTTCAGGCAATAGATACTTTGGATACTTCTACTGCATTTGGAATGGATGGGTGCTTCTATCTGTGATTTAGCACAGAAATAGTGAATGGGCTTTATCTCACCTGTTACTTCCAAAAAATGGTAGAGAATGCACGCATACCTGTGTTCAGAAGGATTCCAAAGCCATATGTGGTGGTGCACATTTTGTAATCCCAGTACTTGGGAGGCTGAGGCAGGAGGATTGCAGATTTTAGTTGCCTGCCTTGGCAACTTGGTGAGACATGTTTCAAAACAAAAATAAATAAATAAAATTGGGCTGAGTGAATAGCTTACAGGTAGAACACCGCTGGTTTCAATTTCCTGGTACCACAGAGAAGAAAGAAGAAAAAAGAAGGATTCAAGGCTGTGTTGGGAAAAGCAGAAAAATAGGTCATAATCAATTAGTAATTTTTAAAATAAGCAAAGAGGTGGTGTAGTCACACACACATTACATTTTTAATCATTCTGTTTTAGAATATAGGACTGAGATGACCTCATCTTCCTTCACACACAGTCTTCTCCAATGTCTGTATACCTTCATTCTTTCCAAAAGCCTAATAAAGTTTCAGCATTCTATAAGGTGTGATCCAATGCTATTGCTCATTTTTTCAATTATTTTGGAAGTTTAGTATGGAAGTGAGAGGATCATTTAAAATATTTTCTCAAGTAGTGTTAATCAAGATTTCAGAGATATCCATCTGAGGAGATGTAGCCATACCTCACTGAGAAATGGGGACAGGTTTTGAGAGATGCATCATTAGGTGATTTTGTCATTGTACAAACAGAATAGCATGTACTTATTTCTGACATCATTAGGCAATATGATCCTATGGGAACATGGTCATATGTGGCTTGTCGTTGCCTGAAATGTCACTTAGTGATATCTGACTGTAATTTCAAATGTGATACTTACTATTTTGGGGGGTTTGGAAGGGACTGGCAATATGGTGCACTCTATTTTTGAAAATAATCCTCCTTTATCTCTTGATAATTTTCCATGTATTTTTATTGGTGGTGTATTCTCACTAAATTTTTAAACTAATTTATTTATTTTTTTTCCATTCTTGGAGAAGGACAGAGCTGTTTTGAAAGCCACCAGGTGGAGAGAGGACAAGCTGACTGTTTTGGAATCTTGCCTGCAGGTGAGCAAGTACCACCTGCCACTCTGTTGGAAACAATGGTGCTTCTTGAAAACACCATCCCTGGGAGGCAGAGGGCAGCTGTTATATTGGAGAACCATTGCTCAGAGTCCAAAGGGAAGGCAAAGTTAACCACTGGTCTCTCCAAATTGGTATTTACCCTGAAAAAGAAGAAAAAGATGAAATTTCAGAATTCTTTATGAGTTACATCAAACTTTCACAAATTTATTGCCTTTGTGTCAATAGTCTCTGTGGGAGCAGAAGGTGCAGGAGAAATAAATCCAGGGTTTCTTTTAGTGGCAGCTGGGCTTTAGTCAGTGTTATGGTTAGTTAATTTATTGACTCTTTTCTTAAAACATAAATTAAAAAAATTTCTTCTGAATACTTTCTTGTGAATTATATCAGAAAGCTTTTACCTACCAGAGAGTGAGATGGAAGAAAGGAGAACAAGATGGGGATACAAAAGAGACAAAGAGAAAGGCTTCTTGAGATGGGTTTTTATCCTGGGCTGGCTTCAGGGAGAATTTTGTAAATTTCCTGAAATTGTATTTTATGCAATGTGTGTGTGTGTGTGTGTGTGTGTGTGCGTGTAACATGCAATGCATATTGTGGGGTTAAGGATTAGCCTTTCATTTGAGAATCACTTTGCATAGGTCGGATTTTTATCTAGAGAGGGTAGTCAGAATGAGTTTTGGAATGACTAGGTCCAGCTTGAGAACTAAAAACAAGTAGCAGCAGAGAGAAAATGGATATTTACCAAGGGGAATATTTTGTACTTTGTAAAGTTTGCCGAGTGGCAGCCTGGATTATGGCTGCATGATTTTAGGTTCCAGGCCCCAAAGAGGAACAATGGCAGCCAAGGCAGCTTTTCTTGAAAGTCGGTGACATGTGACTGCTTCCCTCTATTTCTGTTGTTAAGAGAACAGCTGGCACACCCTGGAGAGGCCCTGACAGTGAACGATAGCCCAAGGACAAGGCACCAGCTGAAAGCCAGCTTGGCTGCAAATTAGAGTATAATGGCAGAGTGGCTTCTGCTGCGAGGCGATTTGCATCAGAGCCCCCCGACAATGTGTGTTCTGTAGAGTGGGTGATTGTAAGAGAAGGAAGCCAGAAATGCTGCATTTCTAAATAATGTAGAAGAAGATTCACCAAAGGAAGAGGAGCAGAAATAGAGGGCTTGTTTGTCGTTAGGTTATGCTACATAGAATATGTGTTTGCACCAAAGAAAATTTATATTTAACCTTCAATAGATCTGTATATGATTCATTCTTATATACTTGCTAGTGGCTCCCCTTCTGTGCCCCATAGTGCTTTGCTCCTAACTAAATTATAGAAGTACATAAATGCAGTGCTTAGACATATATTTCATTAGGTTGGGGACTTACAATGCTTAGAGATCTTTTTCAAAGATCAGGTTGCTGTTTTTTTTATATCAAAATTCCAATTTTCCAAGAATTCTGTGTTTGTATAGTTAAATGCTTAAGTGTTTTATGAAATATACAAATGGCTCAATCTCATGGAAGATCCCTGATAATGTAAAACATTAGAGAAGAGATCCAGTATAAGCTAAATTAAATTTTGTGATAAAGGAAGCAGAATATGCTGAAGAAAGCAATACATTGGAAAGGAAGAAGTTGGAAAAGAGAAGGGAAAATGGTGATAGTAGGATTCATCAAGTAATACTAATAATCAACTTGGGGGGGTATCACATAGGAATGTGTGTTACAACTACCAGCAAGATAATACATATTATACTGAGTACAAGATAAACATATCAAATAGTGCTATTTTGTTAGTGCAAGTGTAAAAGTCTGCTAGAATGGCAAATAGATATGTGGTAATTTTGGTGCTTGCTAGTCACAGATCACAGTGTTTCACGGAGATAGAAATTATATTTTATTCCTTTTGTAACCTTTGGTGCTTAGCTTAATTTACCATATAGTAGGCACTGGATGTATATTTTAAAAAGTGTGGCATCATAATTCTTTGTTATCAGTGTGAGCCTATCCATAGTTCCTTATTTTTCACTTATTTCTTTGCATACCTCTCCCCCTCCCCCTCCTTGCCTCATGAATCCATGCAGGAAAATCTTTTCTTTGTTCTTTGCCTTCCCTGGTCTACTCTATACCCATTTATACCTCAGTACAGCATGTAAGTCTTACACACTCCATACTCCATAAAGCTTCCTTCCTCCCCTCCCTTCCCTTTCCTTCCTTTCCCTTCCTCTCTCCTTCCTTCCTTCTGATTGAACCCAAGGCTACTCTACCACTGAGCTATATGTTCAACTCTTTATTTTTGTGGTATTGGGGATTTATCCCAGGAGCATTCTACCTCTAAGCTACACCCCTAGCCCTTTCTTTCTTTTATTTTTTTTTTAAACAGAGTCCCATTAGTTTACTGTGAGTCCTGTTATATGACTGAGGCTGGCCTTGAACCTGGGATCCTCCTGTTTTAGCCTCCCAAATACTGGCATTATAGGCATGTACCACCATGCCCAGATCTCAACTCTTTTTAAATTATTATTATTTTGAGACAAGATTTCACTAAGTTGCCCAGGCTAGCCTCAAACTCTTGATCTTCCTGCTTCAGCCTCCTAAGATTAAAGGTTTGTGCCATTGTACCTGGCTCATGTGCCCACTTTTTGTGTACTGATTTCCTTCCCCTTTGATAAGTTAGAGCACATGATGTTCACCTTTCACTATTTCACTCATTCAAGACTCATATCCCTACTTAGACTACAAGCTCTTTGCCAGAAGAAACCATGCCTTGAAGAAGGTAAATTTCTACATTCTCCCATGACTGAGCACAAGCTGAGCACTTGATGGACAGATGCATGCCTGGAAATCGATGGCCGTGCAGGAATGACACGTAGAAGGCCTGAGAGCATGACAGCTGGGTGGAGATCCAGACTCAGAGATTTTCTCAGACCCTGGTGGTGGTGGGGGGAGTTTCACCATTTTTAGATAATTCATGTCAATGGAGATTTAACAAAGCAGGAGGAGGCTGGGGCACTGGATCTTCAGTACTTAGTAAGGATTATGTATTTTGCTAGACTTTCCATTCATCTCCTATTTCAGCAGCTATAGTCTCAGAGACTAAATATTGAAATTAGATGGTTTTCTTTTATGTGATTACAACCTTTAACTTACTTTCTCTCTGGGGCATGAGTTACTAGCAAATAAGTAAACAGTGATATAGAGCTTTAGTTGTTTTTTAATCATTGTAAAACTCTTTTTTATTATCTTAGGTTCTAGGTAGTATGTGTAAAATATTAATAAGTTGTTTCTATATTTTTATCAGGCATTTATAGATTTGGCAGACTTTTCAACACATTGACTAGAAATAATAAAAATTTGATTTATGTATTGTGCTAACTTTCTAGTTTTTTATGAATTTTCAAAGAAATTCAGTTTACAAGTCTACAGATTAGTATTCACTAAAAAGAAATTTATTCCTGTCTTTGTCAATTAAAAAATAAGAGACTAAACCAAAAGCCTGCTATATAAATTCTAACTTTCCATCCTTTGAACTCTACTTTGGGACTAAGGAGATTCTACCTTCCTGGAACTATAGGATAGTTTTCTTTAGTTAAGCAATGAAGTAACATTCTCTAACCTTGTTGTCCATATAAAACATCTAATAGCCTATTGAAAGAATGAAGAAAGGCAAGATTCAAGATCTATCCTAGTCTGATTGGATTGTCCTATGTGGTGGTGGCTTACTAATAGCTTTATTATTAAACCATGTAAGCAAAAGAAAGCAATACAGCTTGGAGAGAACTCAGAGGGATCTGCTTTCAGCATGTAACTAAACCAGTGTGTAGAAACAAGTAATTAAAAAGACACAAAGCCCGTAATCAATTGTGCACCGGTTATCTTTGATTGCTCTTGCAAAGGACAAATTACACACAAGCCTCTTGCAAGCCTGAAGAAAAAGGGGTTCTATTATCTTCTTTTTGAAATAATTTCTCTGCAAAGACAAGGACATCCCTATTCCAGATCCCTTAGTTTAATTAAAAGGACACAAACATCAGATGCTATTGCAGTGTATCAAATGCTTCCCTGTCAGCTCAATGGAGTGAAGGAAGGGGGAGGC
>PVLC010010634.1:0-49761 GCA_004027655.1 Graphiurus murinus | reverse complement strand
AAATTCTGTACTATAGATTCGTTTTTGGAATGGTCATCTTCTAAGAGTGATATTCTATTTTCCATGTGATCCAATCTGCTGTTTATAGTTTGTATCGATGCCTTCATTTCAATTATTTCTTCTTTCACTTCCTTCAATGCTTCTCTTTGGTTCCTTTTCAGGTCATCAAATTCTTTGTTTATTTGTTCCTTTATTTCTTTAAAGCTCTGCCTACATTCTTTCTGAAAATCCTGTATTGTTTCTAGTATTAATGATCTGAATTGTTCTTCTGGTAATCTCTGCCATTCTGGGTTGGTGAGATCTGTAATTGAGGGGTTGTGGTGGCTCATTGTTTCTTTGTTATTTTTCCTTCCCATAATTCCCCTGTTCTTGGAATTATATCTTTGCTGCTCCTGCAAGTTTTCTTGTCCAATCTCTGCGGGGTGGGGGGGGTAGGAGTATCTGAAGGTATATACAGGGATAGTTTGTATTCAGTGGTATAGGTTGGGTGAGAAATCTCGATAATGCATACAGGAATAGGGTAAAGAAGAGAGTATGTTCCAGTGGAATAAAAGGTTGAGTATATTGAGCTGATGTGTTGTTAAAGATTAGTGATAGTGAATATGTCCAGTGAGTCTGGTAGTCAATATAGAGTTTTGAGTGTGATAGTAGGAGATGGTCTTGATATGAGACAGGGAAAAAAGAAAAAGAAAAAGAAAAGAGAGGAAGTAAAATGTTGAGGAGAGAAATATATAGGGGAGAGAGGAGGGAGAAGCTTGTAGGCGGGAAAGGGAGATGATTCCACAGGCTAAGCAAGTATTAACCAAGCAAACAATCATCCAAACAGACTTATGTAAATCAAGGCAAAGCAAAACGAATACTGAGTAAACACATATATAACACATTGAAATAAACAGACTAACAAAGATACAAAAAACCCAAAACATAAAAACGGCAACCAAGCATTAAGACAAGCACTCTGCTAGTTCGTAAGTACCGAGCTTAAATTTTCGAGTGTGTCTCTGGCGTTTGTATTTGCTCAGTCAGTGCAAGCAGGGGGTTTGTTGCTGTTAGCTTATGTCTCTGGGCTGTTCACATGAATTCCTGCAAGACAGGGGCCCAATTCAACTTACATATCCCCGTTGCTGGAGTTTCTGTTGTTGCTTGTTCCTCCTGTGGTCGCGGGGGGGGGGCGCTCTGAGTCAATGGAGGTCTGGGTAGCTGGCGGGCAGGAGTTGTATGAGGGGGGGTGCTGGTGCGCAAAATGGCTCGTGTGCCAGCTCGCTGATCCCACAGGTTCGCGACTCCAGATGTTCACGGATTCCGCCACTGGTTCGCGTCGCGCGGTGCCCGCTTCCTTGTTTCCTGGAGTCTGCGCAGTCCCTCTCCACTTTTTTCTGTCCAGAAGTTGCGTTTTCTGCCGTCCTGGATCAATCTCTGTTGTGCAGTCACTCGCCCAGTCCCTGCAGTGGTGCCCTGTTCCCTGGATCCGCCGAGGTGCCTGGAGTTCTCAGTTCCGTGTCCCAGCTCCGCCGAGTTTGCAGCCCGCGCAGGGCCTGCGGACCGCTTGGGGCCCGCTAGGAGCCCGCGCGGAGCTCATGGCTCGCAGTGAGTCTCCTGTAGTTTCCAAAGGATCTCCAAGTCCTTTTCTGTTGTGGTTCAGCTTTCGCCCCTTTTTGTTGCTTTTTCCTTCTGTTAAGAAGCTGTTTTTTGGGGAAATTTGATTCGGAATCACAGCGTCTGGGTAAAAGGCATTTCACTCAGGTGCCATCTTGAGTCCCTCTCAACCAGCCCTTTCTAATATTGCCAAAGGGGCAGGAAGGTGACGTTCTAAATGGTATATAACATTGTGAAAGGATGGGACAAGTGGATGTCAATAAGCCTTGTGAGACAGTAACCACCATTGAAACACAAGGTCACAGACAGACCTTGGAGAAGCTAAAAGTGAAGCAAGCAATTTAGGCTAGATTTTGTTTACAAGGTATGTGTAACTGGAAACCATACTGACAAGAGTTCAGCTAGAAATATATTTCATCTAGAAGCTATATGAAGACAAAGCCTGGTATGTTGTGGAAATGAAGAGTTAAGAAAAAAGAAGTAATTGTGGGCTTTTTCTCTTTGGGATTTTTGAGACCAAAGCCTGATTCTTATCCATACAGTATGAAAATCATCCCCTGTGTTCATTTTATTGGTCAAGAAAACAAATAACACATGTCTCTATTCCTAGGTTGTGAATTGAATGTGGTACCCAAAACGCCCCTTCCTCCATTTTAAGTCTCTCTAATCATTAGTCTGCCACAGGGCTCAAAATGTGCAAATTACTTTCTGAAGGTGCAGGGTACTATGAAAAAGGCAAGTAGGTTAAACCAGTAGAGATTACTTTTACTAACTCCTTAGCATACTGAGAGCCTTTAGGGAATGGAGATATAGAGCAGAGAAGTTATAGGTGATGAGACAGTCTTTGGAGAGGGCTCCTTAATATGCATGTGGGTGGCACTAGGAAGCCAAGAACTGTGAACAACTTTAAAGGCAAAAGGACCTCTCAAGTTGTTCTCAGAGCCAACACTTAATGTATGTTTGCCAAATGTATGAATGAATGATTGAATGAATGAAAAATATAAATATTGTGAAGAAAGCACTAATTTAAAGTTAGAAGGTTTGAGTTCAAATTTCTGAACTGTCATGTTCAATCTTTGCACCTTCAGTAAATTATTTACCTTTTTCTGGACCTCATTTTCTTTTCTTTTCTTCCCCAATTCCCCCTTCCCATACATGATATTGAGATTGATATTGGTATTCCCACATATGTACATAATGTCAATGGAAATGTTTCCTTCATTCTCTCATTTTCTTAACATATAATGAAATGGGAATGATAATACTTGTTCTGCCTCTCACACTCAGTTGTGGGAAAAACATGTAAAAGGGAAATATCCTTTTGGAAACTAAAATGCACAGAGATGTCCTGGGATGAAGGATAATGTCTATTTTGGATTTTGCTAAAGGTATCTCTGGTGCTCATAATGGAAAGTCACCACTGATGCCCCTTTGTCCCAAATTCACCCCCTACAAAGAAACTTCTTGTGTTGCATGTGACCTGATCCCAGACTTCTGTGTAGCTAATGCAAAAATCGATTCCTGTTCCACATGGTTTGCCCTCCCTCCTGAGTGACAGAGAGCACTAGGAACATCATAGGCTTTGTATACATCATGTTTGGAATCCATCATCCAGATGTCTGAACTGTCCTCAACTATTTCTCTGATGACATTGTCCCAAGTGGGAGAGGAAAGTGGTAGGGAATAGGAGTGAGGGGAACAGTGAAGAGAGAAAGGGGTCTTTTTCTCCTCACACTTTGTGATTTATAAGGAACAGTTCATTTGGCTTTCAATCAGTCTCTTTGTATCTCTTTCCTTTCATCCAAGGGCTCAATCCTCACCTTGGGCTCTGCTCAGTTGATCTCAAAGAAAGATCCTTCACATTTCTTTTCTTGGACATATTGTGCAGAGTCCCCATTTAAATGGAATCTTTGTTCTTGAGGTTAGGGGATAACAGGTGAGATGATTTAAAAATTCTGCCAGGATACCTTGAGGAAGCAGGCTGGAGTAGTGTTTGCACAAGTCAATAGGTTTGTTGTAAGCAGGCATTATGTGTTCTAGCACAGGAGGCTGAAACAAATCAATTTCAATTTACTTGTCCAGCAAGAGAAGCCATTATTTAGAACTGAATAGACAGAGCTCTCATAATATATTGTGAAAACTTATTGTAGTTTTTACTGAGAACTAGCTCATGATGAAGTTATTTGTTTAGAAGCAAAGTGTGCATGTTTATGGAATATAAATTCTGGAAGTATTGATTAGAGGCAGTTGAAGGATGAGCCACATTGTTTTTCTAAATGTGGTAGTCAGGTGATATCCATACGACATTGATATCACGGTACATTGCTGGCTGCAAACCTGGCAGAATCCTTATTTTGACAACAAGAACAATTAACACCAGGGAAGGGCATTTGCTAGTTAGGGAGATAGTGAACGCTGAAGTTCATTCACCTTTAAAAAGCAAGTTGACTCATAAATTTGGTTCCCTTATAAGAATGTCTGTCGCTAGCTCTATATTTTATGTCAGCTATATGGCTTTGCATATTACCAGTATATTGTTGAAACTCCCTGTAGGAGTAACATTTAAGGACTGATTCACTGAAGTTTTATATTTCCCCTTTTGTACAGTTTACATTAAAAAAAGCATCCAAGACATTTGGGTTTGAGACATGATTTATGTTTTTCACCCAAATTGGCTAATCATATATTTTTGTGTTTGTCAGACTTCTCTGGTGCATCTCGTAGAACCTCCTAGTGCTGCTCTTGGAAAATGGCTACAGTTTAATGTCTATATTATGATTTTTCCACTCAAAGACATCTCCCAGTGCAAATTCTCTTGTCTTCCACAAAGTTCAGATATATTTACCTATATGAAAGCATATCAATATTATCAGCATATTTCTGGTAAGTGCAGCACAGTTTTTTTGAGCACCTGCTCTGTGCCAGACACTAAGCCAGGCCCTGCACCTCAGCTATCATTGTCTACTAGCAGAACTTTGGGTTCTTTTCAGTTGACTTAGTTGAATAGAACACTGGATTGAGAGTGATAACTGGTGACGACTTCAGCTGTGACTATTGTATCTCCCTATAGCAAACATCCTCACTTAGTGTTAATTGTGCTTATTGTCAAAATAAGGATACTGTCAGGTTTCCAGCCAGGAATCTTTCCTAATAGAAATGTCTTATGGACATCATCTGACCACAGTAACTTCAGCTTCTGGTAACATAGAAATCATTCTTGCCCTCACTGTGCTATCCTGCTTGGGCTTGACTTCTTCAAGCAGTGGGCCCCACCCTAGCTTCTTCCACTTTCTACCCTGAGTACTTACTATCTCAGTGGTACCTTACATAGTGCTTGAACTTGGCATGTGTTCACTGAATATCTATTAACTGAATGAATGAAAGGATGTCACTAGGGTAAATAGATAGATGATCTGATATACCAACTGAAACTAATGTAATAATGGATGGTCATGATTTATATGCTCCCTTGCATAGATACATTTATATTTAAGACACTTTATGTACCTTTCATAGTGAGAACTTTAGACATAATATCTGTCCTCAAGATGAGCCATGTGTGGCAACTAGATCATAACCCATATAAAAATTAAATGTGTGTGATTTAGTCTTTGCCCTGCTTTTAAAATTTGCATTTATTTATATGTGAATTTAGTTGTGGAAGGAGAAACCAATGGTGGATCAAATGCAGAGTTCACTCAATACTGAATAATGTTTTCAGGGCCAGAAGCTAGGCATTGGGAAGCTAAGGTAAATGGCCACTTAAATTCAGTGTTGCTAAACAATCCAGAAAAAAGACATGATTCATGTCAATTTGAATTTTCAGACAATAAAGAACAAAGGTTAAATGACACCATTTTAATACAACCAACACAAGTAGCCAATTAGAGCATCTCAGTGAGCATGCACTGGTGGCAACCTAGTCAAATTGGTTTGGTTGTGTGGCATGTAGAACAAAACAACTAGTTGATTGACCTTTATTCGTTTTATCTATAGTATTGTTGTGTAAGCACAGCAGACATTCTTGTGGAGTTTGGAAATGACTAGCATAATGGGAAATTCAGTTCTCCTTTGGTTTGAAAGTCACAACAGGCAAAACAGATGAGCTGAACCCTAAGTCTTTACTCAGATATTTATTTTATTTGCTTCTTAAATATCCAGTTAGAAGCCTGATTGTGATGGTCTAATTTGAATATTTTTCAGTTATTTAATGTAAATAAAAATAATTCCATATTTGTAGAGCCTCTTTTGTAATTATATATTTTTTTCAGAGGCTTTTGCTACCTTCATTTGAACACAACTCTGTCTTTTGACCTGTGTAACTTACCCCTTTTCTGTTGACCATTTCTCATTTAGTTGCCTTATGATATTTCATATAGTCCCTTCTTTTGTGGTTACTAAACATTGTTTTTGGTTGGTTATATTTTCCTTACCTCTGGTAAATGTTTCTTGGGGGCTGAGGCTGCTTAAATTACTTGTTATCCCCCACAGGTACTAATATCTGTTGAATTAATGCTTACCTTGGATTACGAAAAACATTGTAATATTTCACATTAGTTTTATAAGGAGTAAAGTTGCCATAAAATAGATAACACATACACAAAATAATAATAGTGAACATTAATCTAGCTTTTACTATGTAGTATTCTAAAAGCTTTGCATGCATGATCTCATTCAATCTTTTCAATGATCCCATGAGACAATATTATTTTACTATCAACATTTTATAGTTAAAGAAACAGGTTATGAGATGTTATTTATTCAACATGACCTAGATACTAAGTGGCAAACATGGAAACTCAAGTCTATGCGATATGAACGTTCATGCTAAATTTTCCTTTATATCAGTTTACTGTGAGTTTCTCCATAAAATACTTTGAGACAACTTCTTTACCCAACTACCCTGCAACCTTCTGCTCTTATTTATGTTACAGTTAAATATAAAATATCCCCTAAAGAGCTCATTTATTGATGTTTGGAGCTGATGTAATTGAGCCATGAGGGTTGTAATTCCAAAAATGGATAAATCTATTGTAATGAATTTACCTGGGTGGTATCCGGTAGGCTGGTAAAATGCGGCTGGAGGAGGTGTTGCCTAGGGGTGCAGCCCTGAGGATTATATAAATGTTTCATTCTCCTCCTACTAGCTCTCTTGCTTCCAGCTTCCATGACGTGAACACAGCCCATGTGCTCTTTCTGTCATGCCCTGAGATCCACGATCCCCAGCTTCACATGGACTGAGCCCCAAACCATAGGAAAATAAACCTTCTTTCCTCTAAGTTACATGGTCAATCTTTAGATTATGATGGCAAGAATGCTGATGGATGGATACACTCTGCATAGGAAGAAAACCTTCGAATTCTACCATGGGTGTGCACTCTGTTGCTAGGCTGATGCTCTATGCTGTGGCTAAATGATGACTATTACAAAGATACAAGAAGTGAAAGGGTGAAAACAGACCCCAAATAAATTTGGTCTATGTAGGCTAGTTTATTTCCTTCCATGGAGTTATCAAGAGCCAAGAGATTGACATAATATGTTATTGTGTACTGAGAGTGGCAATTTGGAGATTATCATAAGTTTCTTATAAGTAATGAATAAATTGATCAGAAAGTTGAATTTTCCAAAATGCGAACCTCTCTCCAGAAGTCTGCCATGCTGAAAGGAATAGGGATAGGTAGTCTGGCAGAAAGTTTCCTGCCAACAAGGCTGCACAATCTATATCATTTGCCTCTGGAAACAATCACTTCTTGAACTGCGTTCAACAGCATATGCATTTTTAATGTTTTTTTTTGAGCTGTAATTCACATACTATATAATGCATCAATTTAGTGAGTATATTTAAATGTTTTTGTTTTCAAAATACTTAAAATTTTTATGGGTGCATTATAATTATACATAACACGGAGATCTGTTGTGTTATATTCATACATGCACATAGCATAATTTGGTCTATTTCCTTCCCTGTACCTTCCCTTTACTTCCCTTCTTCCCTTCCTTTTCCCCTTACACTACTCTACTGGTCTGCTATTTTCATGAGGTCCCTTTTTATTTCCTTTTTTTCTCTTCAATGTTTTTCAGTATATTCGTATAAGTGTATGTAACCAACATATTCTACTTTCTAACATAATCTCCTTTAGTAGATTTTCGTCCTTCTCCAAAGAAAACATGTTTCCCTTATGAGTCATTCTCTATTCCTGTATAGACCCTCCCCAAAGGTCATATGATTTGTAGTTATTTTTTTAGCTTCTTTAACCTCTGTGCTTTTAGGTTCCTCTGTGTTATTATACATATTATACTTCTTCCATTTTTATTGATGAGTAATACTCCACTGTTTGAATATACCACATTTTCTATATCCATTCATCTGTTGGTGGATATTTGGATATTTTTGTTACTTGGCTACTCTGAAAAATACTAATGTTCAGTACAATTTTTATTTTTGATGTATGTTTTCATTTCTCTTAGGCATATACCTAAGAGTAATATTAGTGAGTCATTGGATTACTTCGCTTAATATTTTGAGAAATGACCAAACTGTTTTCCAATATGGTGCCTGCAATATTTTACATCCTAAACAGCAATGTAATGGGTTCTAGTATCTCCACATTGTAATAAAAACTTATCATCTAGCTTTTAAATTTTCTCTCTACTAGTAGATATGAAGTGCTATCTCATTGTGGTTTGATTTGCAGTTCCCTAATGACTAAATATATTGAGCATCTTTTATGTGAGTTTTGGGAATTTTTATACCTTATTTGAAATAATGTCCACTCAAAAATTTTCATCATTTCTTAATTTGGTTATTTGTATTTTTATAATTAAATGGTAAAAAGTATTTATGTATTTGTACACAGGGCTCTTATCAGATACATGGTTTCAAGTATTTTCTTTGATTGCATGGGATTTTTTTTTAACCTTCTGGATGATGTCCTTTGAAGAACAGAAATTTTGTAAAGTGAATTTTATCTATTTTCTTTTGTTTCTTATGATTGTTGTCATATTTAAGGTTTTGTTGCCTAACTGAAGATAATTAAGGTCTACCCCTATGCTTTCTCTGAGAGTTTTATAGGTTTTTAAATATAAGCATTTAGATCTAATTTCAGCTAATTTTTGCATATGGTGCAGCGTACAGGGTCCAGTTTCTTTCTTTTTTTTTTTTTCTTGCACGTGGCTACTCGTCTGTCTCAGCAATATTGTTGAAGAGACTATATTTTTCCATCATACTTTCTTGGTACCCTTGTATAAAATCAACCATAAATATAAGGATTTATTTCTGGACTTTTTTATTCTATTCCATTGGTCTACATATATCCTTATATTACTGTTTTGATTAATATAGTTTTGTAGTACATTTTAAAATAAAAAATCTGAGTCATGCAATTTTGTTATTTTTCCATATTTTTAATGTTTCAAAACTTTAGAATATTTTATCCTTTTTTGTGCATTGTAATTATACATCATAGCGAGGTTCAAAATGATACATGCCCATGAAACTTTGTGTAATTCCTTCTCCCTCCACTCTGCTTTTCCCTTCTCCCTCCTTGTACATGTTAGAGAGCTTGGTAGTGATATTATTAAGCAATATGATAGAATAGGAAGCTCTGGATCCTACTTTCTATTCACAGACACACTAATTCAGCAATAATTCACAGGAAAAGCTTAGAGCTAGAGGGTTTCTCCTAATCCCCAGGGAGAATATGGAAGCTAGGGATTTCCTTCCATTTATATGGTGCTGTGCCATGTAGAGAGGTTCTGACAAGATGGTGTATCAAATTGCTCTTCTAGATTTGATGTGTCTGGTTTTGTGCTTGTCCAGATGCAGGAGTTTTTCATTTAGGTTTTGTGTTTCACACACAAAGAGTTTACTTGAGAATCATTATTGAACTGGTGTGTGAACAGAAGGTCTAGGCCTTTGTATTCCACCATTTTTCTTGATAATATGCCAAAGCAATGAATTTTTATATTTTTTTAAATAAAATTAAGGTCGATCTTTGGGAACATGCATTGTGATATAACAGTTTATGTGGAACTTTTTAGGTGAAGACCGAGGTATTATTGTCTTTCCTAATTATCTGAGGTCATGTATGACATCTACGGCTTCTTTGATTAGTTGGCCAAGTTTACTGAGTCCTTAATGGTTATTAAATATTATTTTGCCTTTGAGAATGCATAAGAAATTGAGGACCCAGTACCTGCATTGGGAATCATAATATAGAAAGAAGAGAATTTAAAACATTGTGGTCACAATACTTCTGTTTTCCCTGTCTCCCAAATAAAAATATTGATATCATGGGAAATACAGTACCTTTTCCAAGGTTTTATAGAAATTTACTGAGAAAGATGAAACTAGAACCTAAGTCTCCTACATGCATAGCCACACAGTCTCACCTGTATGCAAGAAAGATTAGGAACTACAGTTTCTATGTGTGCCCAGAACGAAGAAGAGAAAAATTATGATGGGAAGCTAATAATGTCTAACACATTCTGATGGTTCAGGTTAGGGTGACAAGAAAGAAGACACATGGTGGTAGTAGATAAAGCAAGGATAAAGAGGCCTTGATGAAATAGTTGATTGTCCTCACAGAGTTGTAAATTGTGTATGTTACAATAGTAGCTATTATTTTTTCAGGTGCTAAGTTAGCACTTTCTATGAACTATACTGTTTAATTTTCACAAGTTTGTGAGGTAGTTACTATTATTTATCATCATCTTAAATACAAGGAAACAGTGGTCCAGATAGATAGGCTACTTTCTCATGTTTACACACTTTGTAGAAAATGATAGAAGGAGGTTATGGTGCTGAATCTGTCTATGTTCTTTCCAACATCATCACTGTCTGGTATTTTATTTTCTGCATTTTAGTTATAATGCAGAAATACATATAAATATGTAATCTACTTGGGATGATTAGGGAAGATTTTATGGAGGAGGTGGGAATTGAGCTGGGCTTTGAAGAATAAGTTGAGGTGAATTTGGAAGAATATAAAGGTGCAAGGAATGCCAAGGAGAAGAAGTCTCATGAGAAAAAAATCAGAATAAAGGTACATTAAACAGACAATGGGTGGACTGAAGAAGTTTCAATGGGAAAAGTTTGGGATGATTCTGGAAAGACTGAGAAGATTTGGATGTTAGACTAAGGCATATGGAATCTATCCTACAGTGGGAAAGGATAAAATACTTTGAGCAGGATGAGTGTCAACACCATGTTGGTTTTACATATAAGTAGAAGTCTTGGTGTAATTCAAGGTATGCTGGAAAGTTCCTCTACCCTATTTTCTCATGTCTCATAATTTTTGTACCCAAGTACAATATTATTGAAATTCCACTATTAGGGATTCAGTCCTTAGGGTTATAGACTCTATTATTTTTTGAAATGAAAGCACTCTTGGAAAGAGTAACATATTTTCATTAAGCTTTCAATGATAAGTCTTTATTAGTTTCTTTCATCCCTCAGAGTAGTGGTTCTCCTAAGAGCACAGTGACTGTAGAAGATTGTGTTGATGCTGATTGATTGATTAATTAGAAGTCTCTCGCATGAGTGACAATAAAGTCATACTGATTTTATAGAAAATTACTTTTATTAGAGAAACAAGACAGCAGAGAGGGCTAGGGAGGAGAGAGGTATCTCTCATACCTGTCCTTCCACCAGCATCTTGCTTTTATTGAGAGTTTTAACCAAGATATTGTAATCAGAAAAGACAGCAAAGCAGTCATGGGGTGAGTCAGAGAAAAACATCAAGGTAGTCATAGATGGATCAGGGAATAAAAGGGTAAAATTATGGGAAATAAGGAAGTTGTCAGGGTCTTTGCTTATCTATCTCGTTTGCTCCTTGGAGATTTATCTGCATGCAGAAATCTCCACTTGGTGGGCAGTTTGTGCCCCTCCCAAGCTGGACTGAGGTGACCTCAAAGCTGGTGACTAACAAGGCTTCCAACAAGTGACTGAGGAGAAAGGGGCAAGAGTACTCTGCAGGAAGAAATAAGAGGGAGACTCTTGCAATGAAGACTCTGCCTGCTTCTGTCTTTGAATTTGAGCCAGCTCTCAGTTCTAGATACTTGAATCACTAGCCAAGTAGATCCTCACATCTTCTCTTGAAGTGGGTGCAACTAAGAGTTGCATTTTTCTTTCTGCATGGTTTTCTCTTGAGAATTCAAATCTCCACATTGACCTACTTTCATCCTTTCTCTAAATGAAGCCCTAATTTATTTGCTATGAAATAACCATTGAAAAAATGATCATGTGCTGATTGCGAGTGTATACATGCACATTTATAATCATTATTTTTATGGACATTTGTATATATATAAGAGAGAATGTTACAAGGGTCTAATTATTTAGCTGCCAACTTTTGTGCTAAAATAACTGAATGTCACTAGTCCATTCTTTGAGAGGAAACAGTTCCTCTGTTGAACTTTCCATTTTAGCTTGGAAAGCTTATGACTCTTGGCAGTGATGGGATGGTGAAAGAGCGAGCAGGATGTGTGGAAGGAAGATCCTCAATCACCAGTGGGTAGATCTCGTGGGGAGAGAAATGGAGGTAGGTTATTGGACCCTGACTTGTGTTCTTGGACTCCTGTTGCTGGTAAATGGAGGTTTTAAGGACCACAGACAGTGCGAACCCTAAAAACTCTGTATAGTTCCACGTGAAAGCCAACTTCTGTGATACCAAATTCCAGGTACTAACTTTGTGTGAACTTTGAGCATGTTTCTTGAATAGCAGTAACTTTAGTAGCAGTAACTCTAGTAGAAGTCTGAGTTGATTTTTTCTCAAATAAGATATTGTTCTATTCAGAGAGAGAAAGGAGTAAAGAGAACACATGAGATCTTGAAAACTGTGTAGTCAGGAAAAGCTGGAGTGCTAGGTTTGCTTTGCTAAAACAATTCCCCAAATGCTGTCACTGAACATAGGTGACAGGATTGAGAGAATAATAGGAGTGATGTGTTCTCAAAACCTGTTCTACAGGCATGGTCTGGGCAAATGTTACCTCAGTCTGTAACAATTTAAATTAGATTGACATCCTCCCTTTTCCTGTTACCTACTGACTGTCAGAGATTACCATTACCGAAGGAAGGGAAGGGCTGTCTGCAGACTGGATTGGGTAGGTATAATGGATCTTAAGAGAAACAAAGATGCCTGAGGTACCCACAAAATGCTGAGGGGAGGGGAAGCTTAAGAGTTGTGTGTGTGTGTGTGTGTGTGTGTGTGTGTGTGTGTGTGTGTTTACCTAATCCCACTAGGTGAGGTGGGAAACTTCTTTTAGACCCCAGGCTAAGGAGTCACATATTGAGTTCACATTGCCCCAGGCAATTCTTTCTCAAGTCTCAGGTCCCTGATTCCTAATTATGATGTTATCATACCTCATGGATATACCTATAGAACAGCCTAGAATCTAAAACTAGTGATATACTCACTGGAAAACATAAACTCTTATGGAATTTGGGAGGTAGGGAGAGGAGTACCTGTGATGGAATAAATGAAACTCTTTTAGGGAACTATTGGCCAAAAATAGGATGTCATGAATTACATGAATTCAATCAGCTTTTATTATAGTCTGCACAAATGTGTGTGCATTGTGTGCGATGTGTGTCCGCATCCTTATAACTAAGTCACCATTTATACTTGCTACTCAACTGTATTTCTGAGGGTTACAAACCAAACAGTCTTAATGAATACAGTTGAGAATAGTGAGTGCTAGATGACACTTTCTGAACTGGGTTCAAACACAGGGGCTTGATTTCTATCTTGATGGAGCTTTCTGTCACCCTGATTTGGAAAGCAAAAATGACATACAGAAAAATGTGTCATTAAACTTTCACTCTTAGGGTACAGATTGTTAGCACCATATAAATACAGAGAAAAGTTTGTTCAGGTAGGTATGGAGTTAATCAGGAAAGGTTTTATGAGGTTATATAATTTACTCTTGGCCTTTGGTAAGATTTGTTTCTCTGCCCCCAAAATTCACATGTCAAAATTCTAATTTCCAAAAGGGTGCGTGGAAGATGATTAGATCATTGGGATAGAATCCTCATAAATGGGATTAGTGTCCTTATAAAGGAGGCCCAAGAAAGACCTCTTCCCCTTTCTCCTAAGGACATATACAGAATGCTTTGTCTGTAAGCCAGAAAGTGAGCCTTCACCAGACATTATGTCTACCTTGATATTGAACTTCCAACCCTCCAGCTGTGAAAAATACATTGTTTTTATAAGCTACCTAGCTTATAGCATTTTGTTATAGCAGCTTAAACAAACTAAAATAGCTTTAACAAATGGATAGAGTTTGTTTCTCATCACTGGTGTTGTAAGAGAAAGCTTCCAGAAAGACCCTGTGCAGACCTCAGAAATGCCTTGGAAAAGCCAAAATGATGATGGTTCTGGTAAAAATGTAAATAAACTCAAAGACACTAGGGTGAAAACAGAGACACTGGATGGCTTACAACCAGACTGTGCTATAAGGGCCTTGGAAAAAAGTTAGGAAATGCTGACTGAGCCTGATCATGATGCAGTTTGGTCTAATTTGGGGCCCTGGGAAACCAAAGACCCAGAGTTATTATATCATTAACTACTTTCCATTATGCACTTAGAGGACAACCCTAGTGATTTTTAACCTAAATGTCAGACTAAGTGGCAGTGGCTAGCTGAGTTTTGCTATCTCAGATTCAGTATCTGTGAATTTGAAAGTACCTGTGTAGAAGGTAGAGGAGGAAAAGATGTGTCTTCCCTCTTTTTTCCCCATGTTTTATATGCTAGACTCAATTCCGTCAAATGACCTGAGAAGATAGTATGGGATGCTTGCATGGGTACCAAACAGCTGGTTTGTTCACTGCTGTTAAATTGCATGGTCTACAAAGGTCATTTATTTGTTTTGCTTTTCTTGCCACATAGATTTGTAATCTTAGATCTGAAAAAAAAAAAAAAAAAGGTCTGATTGCCTTAGATTTGGCTGTGTCCCAGGGAAGCAAAGTTTTATGTAGCCTTTCATCCAGCGGAATGAAGATTTATTAGATGTAAAAAATGCATTTGCTATTCTTTCAGGGTGGTTAATGGAGTTATTACATATAAAATCTTGATAATATTTTATATCACTCAGGAAAAATTATATATAAGCATGTAGGTATTACAGATACACCATTAATAATTTATATTCACACAAAATCCATGTTCAATTCACTTCAGAAATTTAGTATTTACTGTGTTACAGTTGTGTGTTAGACATTTAGGAAAAAAGATACTCAAGATAAAGTCCTTGAAAGAAAATATTTAAAATGTGATAAAGGCAATAAAACGAAAAGATATGAGATAAAGTGTGATCATAGAGAAAACATAGATGAAGGGCTTCTCTGTATAGGTAACATCTGAGTCCTCTGCATAAATAGATGAGTATTCATCCTACAGACATAAAGGAGAAGGAAAGAGAAGTAAGACATGTAATAGGAACAGCTTATGCAAAGGCAAGGAGAGGAAATAGGGTTTGTTTCTAGAAGCAGTTTATAATTCAGCATTAGTAGTGCATAAAAGACAAAAGGGCTTAGGTTGGGGAAGTTGAACCTAGAGAGGCAAGCATGAGCATAATCATGAAAAAAATCACATTTCCTCACTACATTTTGCATGTGGTAAGGAAACCATGATGGAATTAAAGAAATAGACTTATATAAGCCAATTTTCATTTGTTTATTCATTTAGTCTGTCAGCCAGCTAATAAGAATTTATTAAGCTTCTATTATATACCAAGCTGTTATCAGGTACCATGGATATAGTCTTTCTCTTGATGGAATTTAAGGTCAAGTGGGACTGACAATTATGAGAAAAACAAATATAAAGTTGATGAATGCTTCGAAGAAGGGCAGAATGAAAAGGAAACTAACCTCATCTGAAGGGTTAAGGATCAAGGAAGATGTAAGAAAATATGGATAGAGCCGGGCGTGGTGGCGCACGCTTGTAATCCCAGCATTCGGGAGGCTGAGATCAGAGGATCTGGGTTTGCAGCCAGCCTCAGCTACCTAGTGAGGCACTCTGCAACTTAGTGAGACTCGGTTTCAAAAATAAAGAATAAAAAATAGGGCTAGGGGTGTAGCTTGGAGGTAGAATACCGCTGAGTTCAATCCCCAGTACCGAAAAAAAAAAAAAAAAAGAAAAGAAAAGAAAAGAAAATATGGATAGAAATTTAGCAAATTTGGAGGAGGGGGGGAATATCAAAGACAGAAGGAGCGGTATACACAAAATTCCCTGGGGAGAATCTAACAATTCATTTCCAGGTAAATAAAAGAACACTGGTTACTAAGCTCTAAAGGACCATGGGAGAAGAGTAGCTGATGAAGCTAGGTTGGTTGGTTAGTCTTTGTTTGGATTTAATCGGATTGGGAATTATTCTAACAGCAGCATAGGGGTTGAATTCTGGGAGGAAAAACCAGAAGAGAGTATTTAAGTCATCCAAGGGAGATGTGATAAGGTCCTGGTTTATGGTGTTGGCAATGAGAGTGGCCGGGAGAGAATAGACTGGAAAGCTGTTTAGGTGATAAGATCAATAGGACTTAATAACTGATTAGATATAAGGAAGAGGAAAGGGGGTATAGTGGAGGATAACTTAGTTTTCTGGCTTAGTTACTGACAAAAAGGGGGTGGCCAACTGAGACAGGGACTAAAGGAGGTTATTTCAATTCTTGCTCAACTTCCAGGTGCTGGCCACTTACATGGATTTTTAACTTCTTGGCCCCATTCTGCTGGTAAGCACTTCTATTTATTATCAAAAGAGAATAATTTTTTATTAAATTAGAAATGGCAGGCTCACAGCCAACATCATATTAAATGGGGAAAAAATTGCAAGAGTTCCCACTAAAAACAGGAACAAGACAAGGATGTCCATTATCACCACTTCTGTTCAATATAGTACTTGAGACTGTAGCAAGAGCAATAAGGTTAGAGAAGGAAATCAAAGGTGTAAATATAGGAAAAGAACTAAAACCATCCCTCTTTGCAGATGACATGATACTATACTTAGAAGACCCAACAAAGTCAGCCAAAAAACTTACAGAACTGATCAACAAATTCAGCAAAGTGTCTGGATACAAAACCAGTCTTTAAAAAATCAGCCTTCCTGTATGCCAACCATAAATCCACTGAAAAAGAAATCCAGAAAACAATTCCACGCACAATAGCACCCAGAAAAATAAAATACTTAGGGATAAACCTAACCAAGCAGGTAAAAGACCTCTATAAGGAAAACTATAAAATGTTGAAAAAAGAAACTGATGAAGACCTTACAAGATGGAAAGATCTTCCATGCTCTTGGATAGGCAGAAGAAATATCATCAAAGTGGCCAACCTATGAAAAGTTATCTACAGATTCAATGCAATACCCATAAAATTACCAAAGTCACTCCTCACATAGAAAAAGCTGTCCTTAAATTCATTTTGAACAACAAAAAGCCTAGAATAGCCAATGTAGTTCTTAGGAACAAGAAACATGCAGGAGGCATCACAATACCTGACTTGAAACTCTACTACAAAGCCAAGGTAATAAAAAATAGCATGGTATTGGCACAAAAACAGATGCACAGACCAATGGAGCAAAAGAGAAGTCTCAGAGTCTCAGAGACAGATCCACGTGCTTATAGTCAATTGATTTTTGACAAAGTAGCCAAAAATATGCACTTGAAAAAAGATATCCTCTTTAACAAATGGTGTTGGCAAAACTGGTTAAACATATGCAGGACAATGGAAATAAACCCCACTTTCTCACCCTGCACAAGAGTCAACTCAAGGTGGATTAAGGACCTGGAAGTCAGGCCAGAGACCTTGCAGCTTCTTTAAGAGGCCATAGATCCAACACTTCAACACATAGGCACAGGTAAAAAACTTTCTCAACAAGACCCCCAAAAACACAAGCAACTCAAAGGAAGATGAATACATGGTATTGCATTAAACTGAAGAGCTTCTGTGCAGCAAAGGAAACTATCAAGAACCTCAGCAGAGTGCCCAGAGAGTGCAAGAAAATTTTTGCCAGCTACTCTTCTGATAGAGAACTAGTATCTAGGATATACAGACAACTCAAGAAACTCACAGCTAAGAAAACAAATAACCCAATAAAAAATGGGCAAAGGATCTAAATAGATACTTCACAAAGGAAGAAATACAAATGGCCAATAAATGTATGAGGAGATGTTCCACATCATTAGTAATCAGAGAGATGCAAATCAAAACTACCTTGAGATTTCACCTAACCCCAATCATAATGGCAATCATCAGGAATACAAACAACAACAAATGCTGGTGAGGGTGTGGAGAAGTGGGAACCCTAATACATTGTTGGTGGGATTGCAGACCAGTTCAGCCACTTTGGAAAACAGTATGGAGGATCCTCAGAAGAATGGGAATGAACCTACCATATGATCCAGCAATACTACTTCTAGGTATATACTCAAAAGAATGGAAACCAAACTATCAGACCAATGCAGGTGTATCTATGTTTATCGCTGCACAATTCACAACTGCCAAACTTTGGAACCAGCCAAAATGTCCATCGGCAGATGATTGGATTACACAACTATGAGATATGTGCACAATGGCATGTTACTCAGCCATAAAGAAGAACAGAACCATGTTATTTGCAGGAAATGGATGGAACTGGAAAACATTATGTTAATTGAGATTAGTCAATCACAAAAAGTTAAAAATCAAATGCTCTCCCTAATGTGTGGATGCTAGGGAGTAGATGGGACATAAGAGGGTTGAAGAAGGAGAATCCTTAGATGAGCAAAGAAGATGACTTAACTGAAGTTTATGGGGAGCAGAATACCCTAATGTGCATGATGGTAATTTCACAAACATATCAAAGTCAATCACTAAGCTGAACCTGAGAAGGAAGGAGGGCGAGGGAGTAGAGCGGGAATTGGGGAAGGGTTAAATGAGTAATGTGTGCATGTATGCCTTTATCAGCTTGTACCTAACAAAGATGTATAAATAAAATGCACCAATTAAAATAAAAATTTAAAAAAATACCTGCCACTTCCTATGTGGCTTCTCTCTTCCATAGGTTTGATTATTTGGAGCTAATTATGAAAAGCAATTTCAAAGTCTGTATAGTATCATGCTCATTTTCCCAAGTATTCCTTTTAATGGGTTTTGCACATCTAGCAATTGACAGATACAGATTTGATTATACAATCCTGAATGGCTAGGGAAAGCTTTTATTTATGTCTGTCAACATAGCAGGTTTATGCAGGTTAAGACATAACAGTCATAATCACTCATAGCCAAACTATGGAACCAGCCAAGATGTCTTTTACAGGGAAATTGATGGAAGAACCAACAAAATACATAACAAATAAGAAATTAAATAAGACAAAATTGTTTGAAGGAGTGAAGGATTTGGAAAGAAAAGGCTCATGTCCATGCCCTCATGAATTCACCCTACAAGCATGAATGATAATAATACTGTGGTGAAAACCCAGACATCTTTTTTTCCTTTGCTATTTAAGAGGGAAGGATAAAGTAGGAAAAATTAGCTTTTTACATTTACTGTATTTGTTAGAAGGAAAGGTTCTGGGCTTCATCTGGAGTTAGAGGACAACCTGAAGGTGAAAGTGCTCTCATGCAAAAGGTAGTGACAGTACTTGGGCTCGTCTTATCTGTGCATTAGAGTCACCGCCCTAGAAACTATTAAAGCATGGCAATTACTGAGCCTCCAGCCAGACCACATGAATCAGAATATTTGGAGGCAGAGGCTCAAACTTAGTCCTCCTTAAAAATTTTTTGCTCCAGCTCATTGTGATGTTTAGTAATCACTGAGCTGAGGTAGAATGAATCTTATTACAGGCATTTTAAGGAAATGACAGGAAATTAGGATCCATAAACTATAACTACCCTCAGAAGGCAGAATGTGAGTAGAACTCCCAATGCCTAGTTCTCAAGCCAATGCTTTTATGAAGATAAAAGGTAAGAAATGAGTAAAAAGGATTTATCTCTGTATTAGAATTTATCAGAAAACTCTTTAATTTAAGCATGAGTAAAATGAAAAGATACAAAATGACAGCTCTGAAAAATATTAAAAAGGACTGATATGGAGAGGGGGAGAAAGCAAAGGAAAGTAGGAAACACAGATAATGAATCTATGCTTGAAGAAAAAGTCCCTGATAAAGAAAGGAAAATTTCAAGAAAATACGGAAGTCATTGAAACAATATATCAAAGACGAATGATGAAATGATGGAATGAGAGGAGTAAGATGAAAGGAGAGAGGACAGAAATAAGAAAACAAATTGAGAACCAAAACAGCATTACTGCACTCTAAAACATCATATACCATGAAATGATGAAAAAGGAAAGCAGAGGTCATGACTTTAATATCAGAGAAGATTGAATTCAAGGAGAAAATGTTTTGATAGAGGACACCATCCACAATGAGAATATAACTGCCATAAATATTCATGCCCCAACTAACAGAATCACAATACATAGAACATAAACTACATAAAATGCAAGGAGAAATCTCCAAAAACACAATAGTAGAAGTTGATCTTACATTTTTGTCATCTGTGACAAACTAGGTAGTTTTTAAAATAAGCAAAGATAGCTGGGAGAATTCTGAAAGAGAAACATAAGAAAGAAGAATTAACAGCATTATAAGAGTGTAAAGTTTAAAAGAATTTGATAATGAAGAAATACATGAATGAGTGGAACATGCTAGTGTCCAGAATTAGACTGTTATACTCATTTAAATTTAATATATGATGAAGGTAATATTTCAAAGCAGCAAAGAAAATATGGATAATGAATTTTATGACATTGGAATGAGTGTTTCTAAAAAGTCTGAGTTCCTTCATTATTTATTAGGAAAAATTAATCCTCAATAAATCAAAGGTTTTAACACTAAGTAAAAAATCTTAAAATTACTAAATCAAAACCTAGGGATTAATTTATAAACTTGAAATTTTAAGCACTTCCTACAGAGGATACAGATCTCAGAATCCCAAAAGAAAAGGTCATAAAGTAGACATATATGAATGTAAACCTTGATGATTGCAAATATTGAGAATTTCAAAAGCAAAGACAAAAGACAAATAGACTGGCAAAGAATTTGCAGTATACATGACAGACAAACAATTGTCTTCTTCCATTTACAATAAGCTTGTACAAATCAGTGACAAAATGATGAACAACTGCAAACAAAATCAGGCAAAGAATAGTAACAGGCAGTTCTCAGAGAAAGAAATACAAATGACCACTAAACACATGAAAAGATTCTTGACCTTATTCATAATTAATGAAATGCAAATAAAAAGCAATCAAAATGCCTTTTTTACTCATCAGATTGTTAATTATTCAAAAGCTTGCCAAGATGAGGAATAAGAAATACTATAATACAATGTTGGTAGAAATGCAAATTGGTGCAACCTCTGGGAAGGATAATTGGGCAATACAGACTGTCTATATAATCCAAGGATAACCACTATTTGAGAAAGGGCCACTTAATTCAATTTACTTAACACAAGAACCAGAATATCACAGTTGATTTTTAGATATTTAAATAGAATTTCTACTTTAAAAACTACACAAGTGTACTTTGTCTTTTAATTTTAAAAGACCAAAGTTTTAATGCAACTACAAACACATTCTTTGAACAACAAATGAATTAAGTGCTGATTGTGGATTTTTCCAGTGTGATTTTCTGACAAAATGACATGATGGTAAAATAAGGTATTTCTCTCATTTCACAGCAGCATCATGGAGAGTAACTTTTACAAATTATTGAAGGGTTTCTTAAGTTTTATCAAGGACCTCTCTTTATTCTGAATATTCCAATTATTCTCTTTATAGTACTATCTATATTGTAACTCTGTTAATTAGTTATTATCCTCAGAAGTTAACTCTGCAAAGTCCTCACCTATCACTTTCATCAATTTCAGTAAGTCTTTTATCTTTTACTTGATTGGGAATTTTACATTGTAATTGATTTGCACTTTCTTTCCATTGTAGATTGACAAAGAAATTTATATGATGATCAAAGATAGGCTCCAATGTTAAGTAGGAAGGGGTATTAATTAGAAAATAATATTTTTTTTTGCGGGACTGGGAATTGAACCCGGGGGCATCCTACCTCTGAGCTATACCCCCAGTCCTACTTTTTTAATTCTTTATTTTGAAACAGGGTCTCACTAAGTTGCAGAGGGCCTCACTAGGTAGCTGAGGCTGGCCATGAACCCTGATCCTCCAGTCTCAGCCTCCCAAGTACTGGGATTACAAGGGTATGCCAACACACCTAGCTTTCAACTCCTTTTACCTTTCTAAGCTACTTTCCAGAAGAGGGTTTCCAGGTGATTCTAAGGAACATAATTGGTAGAATTCCAGGGCATAGAAGAAGAGGTGATAAAGGTCATCCTTGTCTTGTTCCTGTTTTTAGTGGGAACTCTTGCAGTTTTTCCCCATTTAATAGGATGTTGGCTGTGGGCCTATTGTATACTGCCTTTATGATGTTGAGGTATGTTCCTTCTATTCTGATTCTCTGGAGTGCTTTTAGCATAAATGGGTGTTGGATCGTGTCAAATGCTTTTTCAGCATCAATTGAGATGATCATGTGGTTTTTGTCTTTGATTCTGTTTATGTGGTGAATTACATGGATTGTTTTTCATATGTTGAACCAGCCTTGCGTCCCTGGGATGAACCCGACTTGGTCATGGTGTACAATTTTCTTGATGTGTTTTTGAATGCGCATTGCTAATATTTTGTTTAGCAGTTTTGCATCTAAGTTCATCAATGATATAGGCCTATAGTTTTCTTTTCTTGAGCTGTCTTTATTTGGCTTCGGTATTAATGTGATGTTGGCTTCATAGAAAGTGTTTGGCAGGGTCGTGTTTCTTTCTATTTCATGGAATAGTTTGAGGAGTATTGGGATTAGCTCTTCTATAAATGTTTTATAGAATTCACTTGGAAAATCATCTGGCCCTGGGCTTTTACTTGATGGTAAACTCTTTATTGCTGTTTCTATCCCTTTGATTGTTATTGGTCAGTTTAAGTTTTTTATAACTTTAGGACTGAATTTAAGAAGGTTGTATGTATCTAAAACATTGTCAATTTCTTCTAGATTTTACATTTTTTTGGAGTACAGTTTTTCAAAGTAGGTTCTGATGAACTTCTGTATTTCCACACTGTTGGTGGTAATATCCCCATTTTCATCTCTTATTTTGGTAATTTAGGTTGATTCTCTCTTTCTTTTGGTTAGGATGGCTAATGGTTTATCTATATTGTTTATTTTTTCAAGAAACTAGCTTTTGGTTAACTTTATTTTCTGTATTGTTTTTTATTCTCTACTTAAATAGTTTCTGCTCTGATTTTCATAATTTCCAGTCTTCTACTATCTTTGGCGTTAGGCTGTTCTTGAATTTTGAGTGCTTTGAGCTGTGTCATTAGATTATTTATTTGGTGATTTTCTGTTCTTATATGGACACGCAGTGCTATAAATTTTCCTCTTAGTAATGCCTTCAAGGTGTCCCAGGGCATTTGATATGTTGTGTCCTTGTTTTCATTGGTTTCTAGGAATTTTTTAATTTTTCCCCTTACTTCTTTTATGACCCAATCCTTGTTCAGCAGTGTAGTGTTCAGTTTCCATGGTTACTCTGTGTCTTCTTAGAGTTAATTTCTAGTTTCACTCAATTGTGGTCTGAAAAGATGCAGGGAATTATGGTACATTTTTTGAATTTGCCAGTGCTTACTTTGTGGCCCAGAATGTGGTCTATTTTGGATAAGGTTCCATATGCAGCTGAGAATAATGTGAATTCAGCATATAGATGGATTCTGCCTTTTTATTAGGGAGTTGAGACCATTTATATTCAGTGTGATTACTGAGAGATGATTTTTAATTCCTAACATTTTGAGTTTTGACTTCTGTTTTTTTCTTCTTTGCTTAGTTGTTTGCTTCCTGGAAATTATTGTTTCTATGGTACTGATGTTTACTTGTTAGTTATTTTTTGTAGTATTTTCTCTAGTGTTGGTTTGGAAGACATAAATTCCTTCACTTTCTGTTTGTCATGGAAGGTTTTTATATCGCTGTCAATTTTGAGAGAGAGTTTTGATGGGTAAGAGAATCTTGGCTGCATGTTATTTTCTTTCAGAGTTTGGAATATGTTACTCCAGCTCCTCCTGGCTTTCATGTCTTGGTTTGGAAGGTCTGGAGTGATTCTAATTGGTTTGCCTCTAAATGTTACTTGGCCTTTTACTTTTCTTGCCTTTAGAATTCTCTCCGTAGCCTCTACATTAGTCACCTTGATTATTATGTGGCATGGTGAACCTCTTCTTTGGTCTTGTCTTGAGGGAGTTCTATATGTTTCCTGTACCTGTGTGTCAAGTTCTTTTTCTATGTTTAGAAAATTCTCTGATATTACTTCTTTGAAAAGATGGTTTATTCCATTAGTTTCAACTTCTATTCCCTCTTCTATGCCTATTATTCTTAAGTTAGCTCTTTTACAATTGTCCCAGATCTCATTGATGTCGGATTCATACTGTTGAAATTTTTTTCCTAAATTATGTACAATGTATTCATTTTTTGTAATGATCATCTTATAAGAGTGATATTCTATTTTCCATGTGGTCTAATCTACTGCTTACAGTCTGTATTTATGCCTTCACTCCAATTATTGCATCTTTCATGCCCTTAAATTCCTTCAAGGCTTCTCTTTGATTCCTGTTCAGGGTGTCAGATTCTTTGTTTATTTGTTCCGTTATTCCTTTCTAGCTGTTTCTGCATTCTTTCCAGAAATTTCATATCATTTCTACTATTAGAGATCTGAATTGTTCTTCTGGTAATCTCTGCCATCCAGTGTTGTTGAGTTCTGTTATTGTAGGGTTGTGGTGGCTCATTGTTTCTTTGCTATTTTTCCTTCCCATAGTTCCCTGTTCTTAAATTTATATCTTTGCTCTTCTTGCAAGCTTTCTCTAAATTTGTATGTTTTTTATTTTTATTTTCTCTCTGTGAATAGTATCTTGTACTGAGTTGCAATTACTCTAGGATTTCTTCTGCCCACTCTAGTGGTGCCTTTCATGTGGTGACTTCTAGGGTCTGTTTGTTGCTTCTGTTATAGGGATTCATCTCAGAGACGTAAGTAGGGTAGTTTGTGGTGTCTCTGTTTTTAGGCCTCGATGTGGGATATGTTGAGCTATTACTTTTATCAGCAGAGGTGAGTTTAATGCAAGAATAGGGTAAAGTAGAGGGTATGGTCCAGTGGAATAAGAGGTTGAGGTGATATATGGTAAAGATTAGAGATAGTGGGTATGTTGGGGGATTCTGGTAGTCAATGTAGAGTTTTAGATGTGGTGGTATGAAATGGTCTTGATACGAGACAGGGGAAAAAAGCAAAAAGGAAGGAGTGAAATAAGTGTTGAGAAGAATATAGATGGGAGAG
This sequence comes from Graphiurus murinus, assembly GCA_004027655.1. Lineage (NCBI taxonomy): Eukaryota > Metazoa > Chordata > Mammalia > Rodentia > Gliridae > Graphiurus > Graphiurus murinus. The sequence continues at coordinate 24,772 of PVLC010010634.1, read as the reverse complement.
TGGGGGGGTAAGCTTGTCAAAGGGATAAGGAAGAGAGTCAACAAACTGAGCAAAATTAATAAAGCAATCAATCATCCAAACAAGCATAAATAAAGCAATACAAAACAAAAACAGAGTAAAAACAAACAAGAAGAACAGGAAACAAAAACAAAAACCCTGCAAGCTTGTAAGTACAGAGCTGAGTTTCTTTTGGATCTGCATGGATATTTTCAGCTTTTTAATATCTGATCCCTATATTATATTTTTGAGCATGTCTCTGGCATTCTTATTTGCTCTCTCTGTCAGTGCAAGCAGGGAGTTCTGCTGGTGCTCTTCCCATTTCAAGCTTGTATCTCTGAGCTCTCCACAGGGCCTGTCTGCCTCTCTCTCTCTCTCTCTCTCTCTCTCTCTCTCTCTCTCTCTCTCTTTCTTTCTCTCTCTCTCTCTTTCTCTCTCTCTCTCCCTTTGCTAATGGCGGGAATGCAATCTAAATGCTGGGCATTTTCCAGGTGGCCTGTAAGGTCTCTATACCCTGTGTGCACTGGGTCCCTCCTATACTTCTGTTCCTGTCCAATCACTAGAAGGGCAGATGACTGAGTCTGTCCTTTTTATAGGGCACCCCACACCCAGGGAGTGCAATTTAACTTATAGATTCCTACTTCTCTGGCTCCAGTAGGAGGGGTGAACTGGGGTGTCCTCGCCGCAGGCTTAAGCTGGTTGTCCCAGGTGTTCCTGATCATGGTTCATCCTGCGGGGATATGCAGCCTGATTAGGGTGTGGGGTTCTATAGTCGCTTACTCCACATCTGGTTGTTGAGTGCTCAGGAGGTCATTGGAAGTCTTGGTGTTAATAGACCCTGCTCTGTGCGGCTGGCTCAATGGTGGCCGCCGCTCCTTGGTGTGGCACCACTGCTGCGAGGACGGGCTCTTTTGCTCTCCCTGGTCAGCTTTCTAGGTTCTCTTCATCTGTAGTTCAATTATCATTGCTATGTTCACTTTTTTTGTTGCTTTTTTCTTCCATCAAGTAGCTGCTTTCATGGCAGATTTGATTCGAGCTCACAGCACCTGAGGAGAGGTGTTTCACTCAGATGCCATGTTGGGCTCTGCTGGCAAGTATTTTTCTAAAGGAGAAAAATAGGGATTTGGATCTTACTGTTTCCTCCCTGAAATTTAAGTTATAATAATAATTATTATTTTTAAAGATCCAGCAAGATATCTTACCTCCCCTACTTGCAAGCAAGAAATCAATAGGTAATGTTTCCTACAACCTCCACCTTTGTCCAAACTACAATTGCCCTCTTCTTATGTTTTGCCTCAAATGAACTTTCCTATTATGTTTGATGCTGATTTTCTTCCCTTCCCTGGATATTGCTACCTATTATAACTTGCATCTGGACTGTTTCCCAGTGCAACAGTATTCACAGGTGGGTTTCTTGGGAAGTGATTGGATCATGAGAGTTCTTATCTCATCAGTGGGTTGATCTATTGATATATTAGTAATCCAATGTCCTTATTGAGAGGTGGCGGAAACTGTAAGAGGTGGGCCTCAGTTGGAGGAAGTAGCTCACTGGGGCTGTGACTTGGTAGAGTATATCTTCCCCTGATTCCTTCCCTCCTCTTTCCTGGCCACCATGAGGTGAACAGTTTTGCTCTACCATGCTCCCCTTTCTATAATGTATGGCCTCACCACAGGCCCAGAAACAATGGAACTAGCTGACAGTAGACTGAAGCCTCTAAAATCATGAGCTCTAATAAATCTTTCCTCTTTTAAGTTGTTTTTCTCAGGCATTTTGCCCCAGCAATGAAAAGCTGACACTACCTATACACTATAGGCGTGGGAAAGGCAGCATAAAGAAGATATCTTGCCTGATTCATGTTTAAACAAAGATGAGCATATTTATGCTAATAAATATGTGCAGAAGATATCCAGTCAGATATTCTGTCCTATAAGATATTGTTGACTATTCTGTGCCAAGGTAATTGTTACACACAATTTTTGGAGCTTGCTCTCTTGGTCTAAACAAATCTTTTATGATAGCTATATTGGCAAAACACTGCTGACATAAATTTTATGTGGGGATAAAAATATGCTTGGAGGGGGTGTAAATTTTACATGGATATATAGATTTCAGAATTCAAACCTGACAAATTGATGAGATGGCTATGGAGAGATGAATTTTCTTTTTAAAATGTTATAAAAATAACCCAAGGGCTGTAGACTGAGATAAAAATAAATGTGCTATATAATGTATTTGATTTAATTTATGATGTCTTTCCTGTGTCTGTTAACAGACTAGAAGGAAGTGGGACTATAATGCCAGTGGATCTTGCTGTCAGTCAGCAGAGGTGGTATTGATTCCTGAATATTAGAGACTTCCTCTATGGTGAGCATAAGGGGTGCAGTGGCTACCATGAGGCACTGCCCATATCCTACTTCAAGGAAGGGCTTGATGGGAGTGAAGTCAGAAGACAGCTTATAGCTGTCAGCCTCTTCAGGAGTTGCTTCAGCTGTAAAGGATGACCTCACCCTAGATCATGCTTTTTCCTGGAGTACCCCATGTCTAATATGTGGATAAAAGGCCCAATGATATTAGTCCAACTGAAAACAATTATGAAGTAGCATTAGAGTTTCCTGTGGAATAAGCTGAATCTGTCCTTGAGCTTGCACTACAGCTCAAGTTTTCCCTTTGTTCCTTTTATCTTCCTTCCCTTTTATTTTTTACTGTACTGAGTATTGAATCTAGATCCGTTCTACCTCTGAGGTATACCTCCAGCCCTTTTTTATTTTGAAACAGGTCTAAGTTACCACATGCTATCCTTGAACATGCTATCCTCCTGTCTCAGTCTCCCAAGTACCAGGATTATAGACATGCACCATCACACCTGGCTCCTTCCTTTCTTTTCTATAAATGTTACTACTGCAGATGCTTCCTAACGTACACTCCAGATGCTAAATTCTTTCTCAATTTCTGCTTCCCTGGAAACACAATCTGGGATCAGGGAGGCATTATATCTTTTATAAGCCCTAATCATTTTTATCTTCATGGACCTATTCCTGTATAAAAATATGTTAAAATAATATTTTATGACTGTATTGGTATAAAGATGAATATGGTAATACTATAGCTTTAAAACATTTTATTCCAGGGAGGAATCCAAGATGGCAACTGAGTTAAACACCTCTCCTCAGGTGCTGTAGAGCTCAAATCAAAACTACCATAAACCCAGCTTCTTGACAGAAGAAAAACAGCAGAAAAAAAAGTGAACAAAGAAATAAAAATTGAAGCACAGCTGAACAGAACTCAGAAAGCAGACCAGGGAGAGCATAGGAACCCATGTGCAGCTGCCATTGAGCAGCGTCTACTAGCACTGAGACATCTAATGACCTACTGTATACCCAGCAACCAGATGTGGAGTAAGCTACTACAGAACTCCACTTACTAATCAGCCTCAGTCTTACACTGTGTCCAGATCCAGTGACACCCCTTTCCTACATAGATAAGAGTGGGACAGGGACAGGCCCTGTGGAGAGCTCAGAGACACAAGCCTACAGTGGGAGAGGGGCCTGTGGAACTCCATGGCTGCACTGATGGAAAGAGCAAATAAGAATTACTGAAACATGCTCAAAAATCTAATAGAGCACATATTTAAAAGCTGAAAATATCCATGCAGATCCAAAAGGACTGCAGAGGACAACTCGGCTCTGTACTTACAAATTTTCAGAGTTTTTGTTTTTGTTTCTTTTATTATTGTTGTTTTCTTTTTTTGTTTTTACTCTGTTTTCATTTTATATTGCTTTGTTTTATTTATATTTGTTTGGATGATTGGTTACTTTGTTAATTTTTGCTGCGTGTTGACTCTCTTCCTTATCCCTTTTACAAGCTTCCCTCCCTCTCTCTTATCTATATTCTTCTCCTCAACACTTTTTTCTCTTTCCTTTTTTCCCAGACTCATATCAAGATCATTAAATACCACTACACCTAAATACTCTACATTGACTACCAGAATAGCTCCACATATCCACTATCTCTAATCTTTACCTTGTATCACCTCAACATACTCAAACTCTTACTCCACTGGATTGTATCTTCTACTTTACCCTATCCTTGCATTCATCACTGTGGCTTCTCCCCCCTCACTCAACCTTCAACACTGAACACAACCTGTCCTTGTATATACCAGAGGACACCTCTAAATCCCTACAGTAGAGACTGGACAAGAGAGGGGAACAATCAGGAAGGACTGGCAACTCCTGAGGATAAACTCACATCTGCTAATAGAAGAAATAGCTTAAGACATCCCACATTGAGGCCTAAAAACGCAGAGTCCACAAACTGTCCTACTCACACCTCTAAGAAGAATCCCCATAACAGAAGTAACAAACGGACCCTAGAAGTCAACACCTGAAACTCACCAAAGGCACTAATAGAGAGGGCAGAAGTCCTAGAGTAATTGCAACTCAGTATGAGATACTATTCACAGAGAGAAGATAAAAATAAGAAAGCTATAAATTGAGAGAAAGTTTGCAAGAGCAGCAAAGACATAAACTTAAGAACAGGGAAACCAATTCTACAAAAATCCCAATGGGGATTTTTTTTTAATTCAACTGCTTTAAATCTATAGATAAATTTGGGGAGAACTAACTCTTCCATAAACATAATGTGTCTATAAGTCTTCCAACAAAACTGCATATCTTTCATTAGAATTATTTCTGGTATTTCATATTCCTGTTGCTACTGCAAATAATACTACTATCATTTTAATTGAATTTTCTAACTCATAAAAATTCAACTAACTTTTTTAGTAAAGAGTGAAGAATAGTCAAGATGCTCTTTAAGAAGAGTCAGGTGGTAGTATTGGTGGGGGCTATAGAGGACTGGATTACCAGAAAACAAGAAGTAGTAAAAAGTTACATTGATTAGGATAGTATGATATTGGCACAGTGCATACAACAGATTGATGGAACAGAATTGAAGTCCAGAAACAGATCCAAGTGTATTTGGAAATCTGATATATGACAGAGCTGGTACTGCATATCACTTGGCAAAGATGAGCTATTCAATAATGGTGCTGGGTAAAGTACACATAAGGGAAAATATTCTATGGATTTCCGTATGCTGCCATATAAAATGACCAGTCCAAGACAGATCAAGGACATGACTATGAAAGTCAAGCAGTTCATATATTTAGAATAAAATGTAGGTGAATATCTCTATGATTTCAGAGTAGGAAAAAATTTAATAAAGCAAAGAAGAAAGAGTGAACAGCAAATTTATGTTATATGAAACTAATGTTAAAAGTTTCTTTTCATCAAGATGACTAATGGAGATGAAAATACAAATGATAAATTAGGAAAATTTACATCTGTAACTACTTACTAATATGTATACTAATGGAAATGAAAATACAAGTGATAAATTAGAAGAAAAAATTTTACACCTGTAACTTTTACTAATATGTATAATATTAATAAGGATATTAATAGGAAGGTATCATGTGTAATTCTGTAAGAAAAGATGAATGATTTAATAGAAAAATGGGCAAAAGATCTATACAGGATTTTCACAGAAGAGTAAACACAGACATAAAAATGTAATCTTATGAGATATAACAGAATTCATCTTTAGCTTTCTCTTTATTTTTTTTGTAGCACTGGGAATTGAACTCGGAGACATTCTACTACTGAGTTACACTCTCAGCTCTACTGTCTTTTCATTTTGAAACAGGGTCTCTCTAAGTTGTGGAGGACCTCACTAAGTTGCTGAGGCTGACTTTGAAACTGAGATACTCCCGTATTAGCCTCCCAAGTACTGGGATTACAAACATGTGCCACCACGCCTGTCTTAAGGAGGGCTTATTAAAAAAAAAAAAGAACAGGGAAACCATGGGAAGGGAAAACAGCAAAGAAACAATGAGCCACCACAATCCCACAATAACAGAACACACCAACACAGAATGGCAGAAATTACCAGAAGAACAATTCAGATTTTTAATAGTAGAAATGATACAAGATTTCCAGAAAGAATGCAGACAACTGGAAATAAATAAAGGAACAAATAAACAAAGAATCTGATACCCTGAACAGGAATCAAAGAGAAGCCTTGAAGGATGTGAAAGATGCAATAATTGAAGTGAAGGCATCAATACAAACTGTAAACAGTAGATTAGAGCAAATGGAAAATAGAGCATCACTCTTAAAAGATGACCATTCCAAAAATCAATCCATAGTATATAATTTAGAAAAAAAAATTCAACAGCATGAATTGGACGTCAATGAGATTTGGGCCAATTTTAAAAAGCTAACCTAAAAATAATAAGCATAGAAGAGGGACTAGGAATTGAAACCAATGGAATAAACAGTCTTTTCAAACAAGTAATATCAGAGAATTTTCCAAACATAGAAAAAGAACTTGACACACAGGCACAGAAACATATAGAACCCCCTCGAGACAAGACCAAAGAAGAGATATACCACACCACATAATAATCAAATTGACTAATGTGGAGGCCAAGGAAAGAATCCTAAAGGCAAGAAAATAAAAGGCCAAGTGACATTTAGAGGCAAACCAATTAGAATCTCTCCAGACCTATCAAACCAAGTCATGGAAGCCAGGAGAGGCTAGAGCAATATATTCCAAATGCTGCAAGAAAATAACTTGCAGCCAAGATTCTCAAACCCAGCAAAACTCTCTCTCAGAATTTATGGGGAAATAAAAACCTTCCATGACAAACAGAAGCTGAACAATTTTATGTCTTCCAAACCAGCACAAAATACTGAAAGAGACTAACTAAAAAGGAAGAACTAACAAGTAAACATCAAAACCAGAGAAACAATAATTTCCAGGAAGCACCTAAGCAAAGAAGAACAAACACTACCTCAAATAGAAGTTAAAACTCAAAATGTTAGGAATTAAAAATCATCTCTCAATAATCACACTGAATATAAATGGCCTCAACTCCCCAATAAAAAGACACAATGTGGCAAAATGGATTAAATGTCATAATCCATCTATATCCTACCTACAAGAAACACAACTTACAAGCAAACATTCCCACAAACTAAAGGTGAAGGTAATCCATGCCAATGGAATTCGAAGACAAGAAGGAGCAACAACTATGATATCAGATAAATTAGAGTTCAAGCCTAAGCCTATCAGAAGAGACAAAGCAGGTCATTTTTTACTAGTGAAAGGAACAATCCAAGCCGGGTGTGTTGGCGCACGCTTGTAATCCCAGCATTCGGGAGGCTGAGACCGGAGGATGCGGGTTCACGGCCAGCCTCAGCTACCTAGTGAGGCACTCCGCAACTTAGTGAGACTCGGTTTCAAAATAAAGAATAAAAAAATAGGGCTGGGGGTGTAGCTCAGAGGTAGAATGCCCCTGAGTTCAATCTCCAGCACCGCAAAAAAAAAAAAAAAAAAAAAAGAAAGGAACAATCCAGCAAGAGGAAGTAACAATTATCAACATTTATGCCCCAAGCATAGGTGCAGCTACTTTCATTAACGAACTCTTCATGATATAAAGTCACATATAAATCCCAATACAATAATACTGGCAGACTTCAATATGCCTTTCACATCACTAGACCGATCTTCTAGATAAAAGGTCAGTAAAGACACCTCAGAGCTAAAGAATACCATAAACCAAATGGACCTATTAGACACATACAAAATATTTCACCCAACTACAGTTGAATTCACATCGTTCTCAGCTGCCCATGGAACCTTCTCCAAAATAGACCAAATTTTGGGCCACAAAGTGAGCACTGGCAAATTTTAAAAATGTAGCATAATTTCCTGCATCTTTTCAGACCACAATGAAATAAAACTAGAAATCAACTATAAGAAGACCCAGAGTAACCACATAAACACATGGAGACTGAAAACGCCACACTGCTGAACGAATAATGCATCATAGCAGAAGTAAGGGGAAAACTTGAAAATTCCGAGAAACCAACAAAAATAGAGACACAACATATGAAAACCTCTGGGACACCTTGAAGGCAGTACTAAGAGGAAAATTTATAGCATTGACTGCCCACATAAGAAGAACAATAAATCACCAAATCAATAACTTAATGACACAGCTTAACACCCTTGAAAAACAAGACACTCCAACCCAAAAGCCAGTAGAAGACAGGAAATTATTAAAATCAGAGCAGTAATTAATGAAGTAGAAAATAAAAAAAAATACAGAAAATCAACAAAACCAAAAGCTGGTTTTTTGAAAAAAAATAAACAAGATAGATAAACCATTAGCCATCCTAACCAAAAGAAAGAGAGAATCAACCCAAATTACCAAAATAAGAGATAAAAAATGGAATATTATCACTGATAGTGTGGAAATACAGAGGATCATCAGAAACTACTTTGAAAAACTGCACTCCAACAAAATGGAAAATCTAGAAGGAATTGACAAATTTCTAGACACATATAATCTTCCTAAATAGAGTTGAGAAGATATAGAAAATTTAACTCGACCAACAACAACCAAAGAGATAGAAGCAGCAATAAAGCGTTTACCATCAAAAAAAGCTCAGGGACAGATGGTTTTCCAAGTGACTTTATAAAACCTTTATAGAAGAGCTAATCCCAGTACTCCTTAATCTATTCCATGAAATAGAAAGAAATGAGACTCTCCCCAACACATTCTATGAAGCCAACATCACATTAATACCAAAGCCAAATAAAGACAGCTCAAGAAAAGAAAACTATAGGCTTTATCATTAATGAACTTAGATGCAACCTGCACAACAGTCAACTCAAGATGGATCAAAGACCTGGAAGTTGGTCCAGAGACCTTGCAGCTACTTGAAGAGGGCACAGGTCCAACACTTCAACACATAGGCACAGGTAAAAACTTTATCAACAAGACCCCAAAAGCACAAGCAACTTAAAGGAAGATCAATACATGGGATTACATTAAACTGAAGAGCTTTTCTGCAGCAAAGGAAACTATCAAGAACCTCAACAGAGAGCCCACAGAGTGGGAGAAATTTTTTGCCAGCTACTCATCTGATAGAGGAATAATATCTAGAATATACAGAGAACTCAAAAAACTCACATCTAAGAAATAACCCAACCAAAAATGGGCAAATAATGTAAATAGATACTTCACAAAAGAAGAAATACAAATGGCCAATAAATGTGTGAGATGTTCAACATCACTATCAATCAGAGAGATGCAAATCAAAACCACCTTGATGCAAATCAAAACTATGGGATATGTACACAATGGAATTTTACTGAGTCATCAGGAAGAACAAAATCATGTCATTTGCATGGAAATGGATGAAACTGGAAAACATTATGTTAAGTGAGGTTAGTCAGTCATAGAAAGTAAAAAATTACATATTCTCCCTAATATGCAGAAGCTAAGGAGAAAGTGGGACTTAACAGGGACTCTAGACAAAGAAGGAGAAACCTTAGATGAGCAAAGAAGGTGGCTTAACTGAAGGTGATGGGGACAGGAGGAGGAAAACACCCTAATGCACAAGATGTACTCTCACAAACATTTCAAAGTCAATCACTAAACTGAACTTGAGAAGGAGAGGGGGGAGGGAGTGTTTTGGGAGTTGGAGAGGGTTTAATGAGAAATGTGTGCATGTACGCCTTTACCAGCTTGTACCTAACAAAGATGTATGATTACAATGCACCAATATAAAGATAACATTTTATTCCACCTGAGAGTTCATTTTCCTCCTTATTTTAAAGGAAAACAAAACATTTTTATGGGCCTAAGATAATGTGCCTTCTGTACCTAATGTATAAACCAGCCCTAGCTGAGAGAGGGAGTAATGGTATACCAAGCACAGCACAAAATTATGGATCCTGAGAGGATTGTTTTTGCTCTTTCTCTTCTAACCTTTGGTCATCACTTCCTTCAAGTCTCTCCCATTGTTTAGGAAAACCAACTTGCAACTAGCCTTCCTTATGATGGGGATAATGCATACTATGATGTGATTATTAAGAAAGCTAAGTTTAAGTATTTTAAATCTGTAAGAGTGTAGTCATGGAGGCTTGTTTTTTATGACAGTTTTATTATCGATTGTGTCATTTCTTTCCCGCTTCCTAGCTCCTTTTCATTTCCATATTTGCTCTTATTTTGATAAAAGTCTAAAGGGGAGATAGAATGATATTCAGTTGTATAAGAGACTCAGATAGCTATCATTCATAGTACAAGTTGGGTTAGGATGAGGTTGAGAGGAGCTGATAAGAGAATCAGGAGCGGGCACCTATGATGACCTGGCTGCCTTCTTTCTCCTGCCTCCTGGAAGCTGTCACTCCAGAATGCTCACCTATCTTTTCTTTGGCTTGCTCTGTACTAGAAATTATTTTTGATTGTTTTTAACAGTCTAGAAAATGAATGTTTTTTAGTACATTTATATATCCAAAATTGCTTTGGGTGCTTTATATACTTTATGTCAGATAGGTATAACAGATATCCTAGCTCAACCTGATCTTGTATTTCTACTCTGGCTGTTTATTGAATCAGTGTTCCATCCAGTATCAAACTGCTGAAGCGCATAACAGGAAGGAAACCTAAGAGGAGGAAACTGTTGTGTTTAGGTGACTAGATTCATAGAGAAGGGTTAATGGTGAGGACATTATGTCCAGAGAAGCAATAGTTCACTGTGGCTGAGAGCATGGATTCTGGAGTCAAGCTGCCTGGATTTGAATATTCTACCCCTTATTTGCCTGAGCAACCTGGAACAAGCCACATGACTTTCCTTTGATCTCTTTTGCTTTACATTAAAAATGTGAATAGGAAGTGCTACTATCCCAATTGGGTTGTAGAGGTTATTAAACATGTCAATAGATATAAAGCATTTAAAACAGGACCTGACATTTAGAAAATGCTTCAAAACATGTTAGTTAATGCTTTTATATCTCCATTGCAGTTTCTGACCTATGTACTATTATTTTTGTTTATTTGTTTTAGCCCCTATGGACCTAAATGCTACATACAGAAGATAAAAAGCAGATTTTAGAAAGATCTTTATGAGACAATACTAATAGTATCATTTGGGGTGCAGGTGACAAAATATAATACATAGCTTGGGAGAGGGGATCTTCCCTTTTCTGTAGGGAACATAGCTTGGTTCTCTGCAGGTGCCATTTGCTATCTTGAGGGTTTTTGAACACTAAAAATGGTGTCCTGGGCAAGCAAGCTATACTTTTATCTGGAACCTGCCCCATGAAGACAGGGCATGGATGAAGAGCTGCCTGCTAACTTGTGGCAAGAAATGATCAGGATTGAATCAAGTTGCTATGCCTTGTTTTGATCCCTCCTATACTGCTTGCTCTATTTATATAACCCAATGTGAGTAGACCCAGAATGGTAGGTGGGACTGGGAATAGCACTAGGTATCATCTGCTCAGAAACTGCTTACAGGTAGAGAAAATCCTCTATTAATTGTCCCTTTGTTCACTGGATATCAGACCCAGTGTAACCAGTACTTCAGACTCCCTCTGAGCGAGCCTCTGTCTGAAGACAAATGTTTTCTGGAAGGCCTTTACTATAAAGAACCTGTCATAAACAGACTTATTAGGCAGACAATGGGACATGAGGAAAACTCATTAAGGGGAAGATGTAGGGAGTCAGTAAGTGTTAATTTCAAACAAGCATCTTTGCCAAAATGAAATAATTACTGTATTTAAAGTAGACTAAGTTGAAACAAGCAAATGTTCTTGGTTGGAAGTCGATCACATGCTGCACAATTCAATTTATGAGTAGCTACAGACAGCTTTAAAATATTTTTGTCTTAATGAGATTTTTAATTATTGAACCCCCTTTTCTTAAACATTTATTAATAATCCAGAAATACCAATACATGGATCACCAATTTATTTGTCTTATTCTTAAATAATCCATCTCCCTCTCTATTAGCTTTATCTTTCAGAATCATCATCACTCAATTTCTCAGGACATTGGAGAGCTAGGTTTCTTTTCCTATGATCCACCACAGGAGGTCTGTCTGACTGGTCTCCTGCCAGTAGGACTGCTAACTGAAAAATGACCTTGTAAAAGATTGCAAGCATCATTTAACATAAGTCTCTCATTTTATAAAAACAAACAAAAATCCCTTCTTTGATTCTCAGTCTCATTCTTTATTTTTTCTTCTCATTCTAACTTCTCAAGTAGGTCACTCTTATTTGTCTTCACTTTCCTGCATGTATTCCCTCTTCATCCCACTGTAAACTGACTTCAACTGCCATTATCCATAGAAACTAGACTTGCCAAGGTCAATACTCTCACCAGGCAATGTCATCCACTCATCACCTATGTACTGCTAATTCTCAGAACTATATTTTTATCCCCAACATCTCCCTGAAATGTCAGGCTTATATATTTAATGGCCTGCTAGCATCTCCAGCTAAATATTTCATAGGCAATTTGTATTCTCTATGTCCAAAATGGACCTATGGAACTCACCACTCTGCCTTACCTATTCCTTCTTCTGATGTCTATTTTGTCATCTAGTGACAGTCATATTTTAATCCTTTCTTTATTTCACTTCCTGAACCAAAATTGCTAAGTGTAGTTCTCTCTTAAATATTCCTTGCATTTGTGCTTTCTATTCTATGCCTACTGATGCTCTTTCATTATAACTTCTGTGCTACCATAACAGTTTCCCAATTGACCTTTGGCATTTTCCCCTCCAATATATTCTCCATACTGCCAGCAGGGAGATCTTTCTATGATGAAACCCAGCTTTGTCATGTATGTGATTTAAATTGCAATCCTTTCCAATTACCTACCAAATAAAGTACAACCTGACTAACTGTGACATATAAAGCCCTCCAGGACCTTCCTCTGCTTACTTTGCCAACCTTGCCCTTAGAAATGTTTTTCATTCTCTCCACATGCATGGCATCTCTAACTTTAAGATTTTGTGTATACTACACACTTTGTCTAGAATTCCTTTCTCTCCCTATACCTTCTTGGCCTGTATAATTTAACATATCTTTAAAGTTCTGTTTAGGTCTGTCTTCTCTAAAATAGTGTCTGTGTATCCTAGAAATACTACCTACTTTTATGATTCTATGGTACCATAACAATTGTACACACATTTCTCATTCTGTCTCCTACAATTTATTATAATCACTTTTTTTTCTGATTTTTACCTAGACTGTGAGCTCCTTAAGGACAGGAGACTGTGCCTATCTTGCTCATTGTTCTATTTCTTTTCTGGAGTAGTACTTGGAATTGAACACAGGGGCATTCTACCTCTGAACTACAAACCCAACCCTATTTTATTTTTTAGTTTGAAACAGGATCTTGTTAAATCACTGAAGCTGGCCTTAAAACTGATCCAACTGTCTCAGACTCTCAAGTATTGAGATTATAGGCATTTTCCACGTCACCTGCCTTCTTAGTTCCAGTCTCACCATCCAGCATCATGTTTAGTGTCTAAATAGGAATTCAATGAGTACTTGATGAATAAAATAATATTCTTTTACCTGAATTGGCAAAGTTATATGCAGGACATGATAAAAGTTACCCTAAAGGGAGGCAATGTAGCTGAGTGGGAAATAGTTTAATTTTGGAGTCATATAGATCTAGTTTTGACTCTTGATTTCACCACCAACAAGCTCTGAGTTCATCATCAAGACACTTAGGCTCTCAAAGTGTAGGTCCTGTTCTAATATGTAAAATGGGAATCATAATGCCTCCTATTTCATAGAGTTATTATTAGGATTTTATGTGATAGATAATTTATGTAATACACTTAGTGAATGCCTGATAAGTATTATTATTTTTTGTTATTCTTATAACTTTTGTTATCCTGTACCTTTTCCTCTCTCTCTCTCTCTCTCTCTCTCTCTCTCTCTCTCTCTCTCTTTCTCTCTCTCTCTCTCTCTCTCTTGATTTTCTTCTTTATTCTTGGGGTAGATAATGAGATATTAGCATGCAGTAAAAATTTTAAAAGTGATACCTATTTTAACTATAATTATCTTAAAGTAATGTTATCTCTATTTCTGTCGATTCACACATGGGGCAGAAAAAGAATTACCTTGTATTTTAAAAATATATCTCTTTTTTATTTAGTCTGGGATAAAATAACCAAGTATCCTATTCTTGTCACCCAAGTAGAAACTATGACTTATTCTGATTCATCGACATGTGCTCAGAAAGAAACATTTTCTCAAAGAATTAAGAAATGATTGTGTCCAAAATTTCAATACAAGTTATCTTAATTTTCCTCTATTAGATTAAAACTTTATTTACAAAATAGTTATTGAATACCTAGCATTGTCTGGTTACTGTCCTCAGGGAGCTTAGAGCTTATAGCATAGCCATACTAAATTAGAATCTTTGGTTACAGATTCCACATTTGAGAAACTACTATTTTAGGGTAAATGTAGAGATGTATATGTTAAGAAAATGAAGGTAAATAGTTTAAACTATAGGTTTAGCCATCATTACACATTTAATATGGCCTTGAAAAGTCACACGTAAATTGAGTTTTCTTTCCTATGGATGGACAGTGACATTCCAGAGCTACTTTATCTTTACTTCTAACTGATATTCAGTTGGAAAATTTTCTTTTGCTATTTAAAAATAGACCTTTATTGGCACATATAGTCTCATACCATAATGTAAATCATGTTGATAGTGACATACATGGAAACAGAACTTGGTGGGCTTTCCTCCAGCTCCCTCCCAGCCCCCCTTCCCCATACAGAGTACTAAAATTGGCATTTTCCCTTTTTCTTCTTAGAAGGATTGACTATAAATTTAAGTCTAAAAAGAGTATTTAAATGTCATGTGGCAAGTAAGCACAATGAGAATTGTGTGCAAACAACTCGTACTTAACAAAGATGTATGCTATATTGCACGAATTACTACAATAAAAAATTAAAAAAAAAAATGTGCCATAATCCCCTTCGTCTTTTCAGGCCACAGTGGAATGAAACTAGAAATCAACTATAAGGAAACTCAGAGTAATGAAACTACTGAATAAAGAATGGGTAATAGAAGAATTAAGGGGAGAAACTAAGAAATTCCTAGAAATAAACAAAAATAGAGAAACAGCATAACAAAACTTCTGGGACACCTTGAAGACAGTACTAAGGAAAATTCGTAGCACTGACTGCCTATATAAGAAGAATAGAAAAACACCAAATAAACAACCTAGTGACGCATCTCAAAGCCCTTGAGAAACAAGAAAAGTCTAACACCAAAGCTAGTAGAAGATAGGAAATTATTAAAATCAGAGCAGAAATCAATGAAGTAGAAAATTAAAAAATATAGAAAATCAACAAAATCAAAAACTGGTTTCTTGAAAAAATAAACAGGATAGATAAACCACTAGCTAACTTACCCAAAAGAAAGTGAATCAACCCAAATTACTAAAATAAGAGATGAAAAAGGTGATATTACCACAAAAATGTGGGAATCCAGAGGATCATCAAAAGCTACTTTGAAAAACTATACTCTGACAAAACAGAAAATCAAGAAGAAAATGTTGAATTTCTAGACACATACAAACTTCCTAAACTGACTCAAGAAAATACAGAAAACTTAGACCAATAGCAATCAAAGACATTGAAGCAGCAATAAAGAGCCTAGAATCAAACAAAAGCCCAGGACCAGATGGTTTTCCAAATGAATTTTATAAAACCTTTATAGAAGAATGAATCACAATACTTCTCAATCTATTCTACGAAATAGAAAGAAATGGGACTCTTTCAAATACATTCTATGAAGCCAACATTAAGTTAATACCAAAACCAAATAAAGACAGCTAAATAAAAGACCTGGATCAAAGACCTGGAAGTCAGGCCAGAGACCCTGCAGCTACCTGAAGAGGGCATAGGTCCAACATTTCAACACATAGGCAATGGCAAAATCTTTCTGAACAAGACCCCAAAGGCACAAGAAATTCAAAAGAAGATCAGTACGTGGGATTGCATTAAACTGAAGAGCTTCTGTGAAGTAAAGGAAATATCAAGAACCTCAACAGAGAGCCCACAGAATGGGAGAAAAATTTTGCCATCTACTCCTCTGATAGAGGACTAATATCTAGAATATACAGAGAATTCTAGAAACATATAGCTAAGAAAACAAACAAGGCAAACAAAAAATTGGCAAGTGACCTAAATAGACACTCCACAAAAGAAGAAATACAAATGGCCAATAAATGGATAAGGAAATGTTCAACATCTTTAACATCAGTAGACACAAATGCAAACTACCCTGAAATTTCACCTAACCTCAATTATAATAGCACTCATTAAAAACACAAACAACAACAAATGCTGACAAGTGTGTACAGAAGTGAGAACCCTAATACATTGCTCGTGGGATTGTGAATTAGTGCAACTACTTTGGAAAACAGTATGGAAGATTCTCAGATGAATGGAAATGAACCTACCATATGATCTGACAATACCACTTCTGGGTATCTACCCAAAAGAATGAAAATCAATCTATCAGACCAATGCATGTGTATTTATGTTTATAGCTGCACAATTCACAATTGCTAAATTATGTAATCAGCCAAGATGTCCATCGACAGATGAATGGATTACAAAACTATGAGATATGTACACAATGGAATTTTCCTCAGCCATAAAGAAGAACAAAATCATGTTATTTGCAAGGAAATGGATGGAACTGGAAAACATTATGTTAAGTGAGTTTAGTCAGGCACAAAAAGTAAAAAAATGGATGCTCTCTCTATTTGGGGGAAGCTAGGGAGAAAGTGTGTTATAGGAGGGACTCTAGACGTAGAAGGGAAATCTTAGATGAGCAAAGAAGGTGACCTTTGTGAGGGTGATGGGAGGGAGAGGAGGGTGAAACACCGTAATGCACACGATGTCCATTTACAAACATATTAAAGTCAATCACTAAGCTGAACATGAGAAGGGGGAGGGGGAGGGGATGAGGTGGGAATTGGAGAAGGGTTAACTGAGACTTGTGTGCCTGTATGCCTCTACCAGCTTGTACCTCAGAAAGATGTATGATTACAATGCACCAATAACATTTAAAAATAATAATAAATAAAATGTCATGTTGCAAAAGAATGTTAGGAAAAAAGGGGTCTTTCATCAACTATTTTACCACAGTCTACACTTCATTTCTTCTTTTCATTAGAGGTATCAGGTACATGATATAACCCATGCATACTCAATTGCATAGTAGATAATGTGCTAAGTTCTAAGTTGATTCTGCTGCCATTCCAGAAAAAAAAAACTTTATAGGAAAAACAAAGCCTTCTTGATAGAAAGCTCAAGCCTGATTGTCTAGAATATGAAGTGCCCTGCCACCTCTTGCCACTATATAGCTAATCATTTGGCTTCCTGATGAGATTGTATGCTTATGTTAAGTTGGGATTCTAGGATGCAAGCATCAAAACACACTCAGGTTACATTAAGCTAAATGAGATATTTTTTGAAGGACAGTAGGCACTCATATAATTGAATGGTAATTGGGAACCCAGGTTTCCAAAAAGCAGAAATTAAAGAATTTTAGTGACCAAACTGACATAGTGATATTACAAGGAATCATCTGTTTAGGACATTGAATCTGTCACTATTGCCACCACTTCCACCAAGAGTGTTGACTTGTATTTCCTTGCTTACTAAAATTTCAGACTACTGGTAAAATATATGATTAGCTATATTTATCACATTACTGCTTCCTGGCTATATCAGAGGGCTAGTAGAAGAAGGATCTGGACTCCTGGGCATTTTCAGTGATAGTTTGGACTGAGAAGTGAATGACACTCCTGCTACGTGTATCCACAATGGGGGAGAAATGTTTTCTCCTAGTTTAGGGTACTATTATGACAGGAGATGGATTCTGGGCAGATTCTTTCCTCAAGTAATCGTTATCTGGCTTTTATACTTCTCCATTTAAATGGTTTGTTGAAGTCACTGATAATCAGTAAATTGCCAAATCCAATGAGTAATGCTTGGTCTTCATGTCATTTGCATTTTCAGCAGCATTTGCCACAGTTGATTGTTCCCTCTTCTGCGGAATACTTTATTCCCCTGTTAAGATACAATTCTATCTTATTTTCTCTTTAGTCATTGTGTTAGCTTTCTGTCACTAAACAAATACCTCAGATGCTCTTCTTATGAAGATGAAAGGTTTATTTCAGGTCACAGTTTTGGAGGTCTTAGTCCATGATTGTTTGGTCCTGTTGTATTCTGAGCCTGTGGTGAGCCAGCACATGCCCCTGTGATGGGGGCATGTGTCTGAACAAACCATTCATCTCATGCTTGGGAAGCAAATGAGAGAAGGAGAAAGAGGATAGGGTACCACACTCCCCTTGAAGGGCATGCCCCCATTGAGCTGAAGACATCCCACGAGGCACCACCTCTTAAAGGTTTCACCACTTCAAAATAGCACAATGATGAGGACCAAGCTTTTACCACAAGGATCACTTAGCTCATGAACTATAGTAGCCACTCATTTGCCACTCTTTGGACCATTTCTCTATGATTATCTCATCTAGTCTCATAACTTTAACCACCATCTTGTTCTTGCTCAAAACCCAGTCTGAATTTTTATTCTTTATTTTGAAACAGGGTCTCATTAAGTTGCAGAGGGCCTCACTAAGTAGCTGAAGCTGGCCACAAACCTGTGATCCTCCTGACTCAGCCTCCCAAGTACTCGGATTATAAGCGTGCACCACCATGCCTGGCTTAGATCATTTTGAAATATGGTATCAGTGGGAAAGAAACCTAGTGGATGATTAGCTTTCAATAAAAGGAAGGCCACTGGCTTTAAAGTGACAGTTTCATTCGTCTTCAGCAAAGAAGCAAACATTAAGTGGAAGGAGAGGACTGCAGATTTCTGTGGTAAATAAAGTGGGACACAAGAGAATAATTGGATACGGATAATAATATTGACTGGTACAACTCAATTCTATACATATTAATTGTGCATCTACTGTGTGATAGGCATTGTGTTAGAGTCACTAGGGGATATAGCAATAACACAGCTGTTGCTTGCAATTACATTAATGGTAGGAATAATAGCAAAATAGTCATATCTGTAGAGTTTATGTGTGACCCTAGGAGTACAAGTTATTGTTGCCATGTGTGCTAAAATCAGGGTATAACTAGTGGAAAGAGGTGTTTCTCACCACTGATTTCAGCTTGGAGTCTATTAGGATCAACAGGAGAGATGATAAGGGGGAGGCATTTCACAGTAGTATGCAGGCGAAGTGGGCAGCAGTAGTGGTACCAAGGCCCTGTGGGAATTTGCAGAAAGTTCACTGTTTGTCACTTGCCAGGGACATTACTACTCTTCCTGAGAGGTCTGGAAAATTAGGAGTTTCAGCAGTTCTCAGGACTGTTGTGTTCATAACAGGGCCTCTTTCTTACTTGTTATCATGCTCAAGGGTGACCTGACTGATTGCTGGCTTGTTTTCCAAGGGCCTTTTGGCTTTCTTTCTCTCCTTTTCTTTTTTTTTAAGCACAATTGTATCCCCAGGACATTAGTCCTGTAAACACTTGGCACATAGGTTTATCTTATATAATAGAAATACAAATAGTAAAAATGTTTGAAAGGTACTATCTTTTGCAAATTACTGCATAATCATTTAAAATCATTCTTATCTGTGCATTCAAGCAGAATTCCTAATGGGTGGCTGAATGGGAAGCTAGTTGTCATGCCTGCTACATCTGTGCTTTCACATGTGTTGTGCTGTAGCCACTGTCTATAGGAGAGGCCAGGTGAGCTTTTTGCTGAGGGAGAGGTAGAAGTTAGTAAGCTAGAGAAAATAAGCAGAAAAAATATGGGAGAAGAAATAGTTGAACAAGCTAGCCCAGAAGAAATAAGACAAGAATGTAACAAAATTAGGAGTGAGTGACAAGGGAGAAGAAATGGTAGATTGGTAGAGGTGATAGTGTTGATAGATAAATAATCATTTTAAGCAGATAGCAAAATTTGGCTTTAAAAAATAACTACAGGGAGAAAAGAGGAAAGGAGAAAGAATGACAGTTATTAGAATAAAGAACAGATAAGAAATGCTTGATTATCTTGGAGTCCACAGACTGAGGCCTGGAGGCTGATATGAAGTTGTTAGACTTCCTTTGGGACCAAAGACAAGGTTGTAGGACTCACACACAAACCCTTGAAGCAATTCCAGTGACATCCTGCTTCAACTTTTACATAATATAATTCTTGGATGACAGCTTTCATTCATTTGGGGCATTATGCAAATTATCAAAAAACAATATCAATCAATCTTTGATTGCCACAAGAAATATGTGTCTGGTCTCCCAAGCAGAGGAGTCACCCCAAGCCACGCAGCAGTTCACAGAAGTTGAGAGAGAAGATTGTGAGTTGCACTTTTGAACCTGGCCTCAAAGCACCCATCTAAACAGCTAAGGCAGGCCAAAGCAAACCCAAGTACAGCACAGGAGAAAAATGATAAAAATATCATTTGCAAGTATTCTCTGTCAATAACAAACCTCATCTTTTTATGCCAGCAAGACATTGCAAGCAGCCCACATTTCAAATTCAGTTAATCTCAAAATAATTCAAAAATCAAAGAGCTTATTCAACCATCAAGATATGCTAGATTAGCTGGGCGTGGTGTCACACACTTGTAATCCACACCCAGCTAATCTAGCATATCTTGATGGTTGAATAAGCTCTTTGATTTTTGAATTATTTTGAGATTAACTGAGACTGGAAGCTGCGGCCGGAGAATTTGGGTTCACCGCCAGCCTCAGCTACCTAGTGAGGCACTCTGCAACTTAGTGAGATCCTGTTTCAAAATAAATAAAAAATAGGGCTGGGGTGTAGCTTGGAGATAGAATGCCCCTGAGTTCAATCCCCAGTACTGAAAAAAAAAAGGATATACCAGATTGACTCCCTGTGTACTCATAGAAGAGACTGTGTTTGTGGGGAGGGGAAGGGAAGAATCCAATATCAGAATCAGTCAAAGAAGCACTAGTTTTTGTTCAGTTCAAATTGTTTTCAGACCAAACAACTGGACTCTAAACACTAAGAAATGGCACCAAAGAATAGTTGATGATGACAACATTTGCATTCTCAACTGGAAGTAAAACATAGCACCTTGATTTCTATAATTAAGTGGAACTTGCTTCTCTATCACATTTAGGTATTTTCATCTCACTGGCTTTCCGTTTTAGTTGTTAATTTCACACTCCATTTTTGCTGAGGCTGTTGTGGTATAAAAAGCTAGTAGGTAGGTGGGCAGAGGCTACAGGTTTGTAATTTGTTTCAATATTATCATCTTTATCCTATTTTGCATGTGCATTCAGTAGTACTGTGACTCCTTCCTAGATTTTCCCCTACCCCATTCTCTCAAGTGTCTCTCTCTTTCTCTCTTAACTGAGAGAAAAAAGGCTGTACTTATTTAATTTGTTAGGCCTTAATTCCATTACCTGTGAAATATGGGCAATAATCAATAATCATGCTCTCGAAGATTCTCAATAAATGTTAGTTATGTACAGCCTAAATTTACTCTTTTCTCTTTTTAAGAAAAAGATATTTCCATAAGGAGAGATAAAAAGGGTCTTGCCCTTTTTGTGAACTATTGGAAGTTAAGTGAGGTAGGGGGAGTGGCTTCCTTAGAAGATATATAAAATAAGGAGCATCCATTTAGGATGTCCATTATTCAAATTTGATGTAAGACACAGAAGGCAAACTTGCCCAAGGAGTTAGAAGAAAATCTCCCTACTCAGAAAGGGGGAATGAGGCTGATGCCAGTCCTCCTCCACTCGTTTATTTATTCAACACAGGGCCACAGTATCCTATCCACAGTCTCAAGATCCAAAGTATGAAAGCTGAGCATTTAATTTTTTGTAAACTCGGTTCCCCAACTCATCTGAAAACAAAATATGCCCTTATATGATATATGAAGTCTTTAATTTTCCTTACTAATCCAACAGAATAAAGATTTCTTTGTTTCATTAGAATTAAGTTAATGTGTTTGATTATGAAATGCTACCTCAGATCTTACTATGGATATGTTTTAAGTATATGCCCCCACATTACTTTTCTCAAATTTGAAAAGTATTACAGATCCTAAAATACATATGGGTCCAAGGGTGATGTAGAAATTATTGTGACCCTATAAATACATATTAGTGCTGTTGGTGGGACGGGTATTTCGCTAGGTGTGGAGAATGTGATTAGGAATGATATTGAGTACTTGCTGTACTTTAAATGCTTATGCGAAATTTTTTATTTACTGATAATGCTTACCAGGACCCTTTGTAGTGGATACTATTGTAAGTCACGGTTCTCACCCTCAAGGAGCTCATGGCCTCAGGAGGTAAAATAGCAGAACTATGTGAGAGATGCTAAAAGAAGTGTAGAAGGAAAAATTATGCATTTTAACTGCTACTGCTTCTAGGCCCATACCCTGTATTATAGGGGTGAATAATGATATAAAAAGACCCAGGACCAAGGGGAGAGGAGGTGGCAATGATAGAAAAGGCTGGGGAAAAGGTGGCAGGTGACTCAGCGCACTATGAGTATTCAGAGACAACATTTAATGACACATAATGTCAGCCAAGGTTGTGAATTGAAATCTAAGACCATGTTTCCTGCTATGGAGGTTCTGGTCATGAGCTTTTGATGTCCTAATATAATTAATTGTCACAGGTAAGAATGTATTTAACAGCCTGGCACATTTTCTTTAGAGAAATTGGTGAGACTTTTTAAAATGTAGCATCTCATATTTCTCAGCAACTCTTTTTAAAGGTATGACCTGAGGTGAAACCTCAGGGCCCAAGATATTACAAGGGGAAGGAGCCTTTTCACCTAAGGCCTAGAAATGGCTGCCCAAACCCTTCTCAGTGAGGTCAACTTCACCTATGAGTATATCAAATCATGTTTTGTCAGGCTGCAGGGCTAGGGTCACATTCTGAACAGTGAGAGAGAACCCAACTTAATGTAGCACCTGCCTGTTTCCAGGGGAACTATTCTTAATTGCTCATACTTAATGCAATACCTGTTCCATGCGGTTCAGGTGGCCATCAATTACAGGTCTTCCCTGGCAGCAGTCCATGCTCCTTCCCCTGCCTTGCTAGCAATTGATGGGCTGAAGTGGTTGTGATATGCCACATTGTGACCATCATTCCCATAACCAAGAAGATATGAGCATACAAATCATCTTCAGTCTTTAATTAATAATTCTCATGAGCTGGCCAAACAGGAGCCATTTATATAGTTGGCACCCTCATTTTTCTCTCCTCCCTGGGGTTAGGTGCTATAGCTGGTAGGGCCATTAGCCCTGTGTCCCTGCTGGTGAATTCTGGGTTGAAGCTTTGAACATGTGGTGGGTAGTAGGCCAGGACAGGTAGGAGGCAAGATGATCTGGGAATTAGCAATCCCTACCTGGAATTGAGAATCAAATAAATTCTTTTTTTTTTTCTGGTACTGGGGATTGAATCCAAGGACAGTCTTCCGTATATCCCCCAGATAAAGCATGAATCATCATTTCTCATTTTTCCCAAATCTGCACAGTCAAACTGTTGCAGTCCCTGGATTCTATCTCAAGTTTATTTCTGTCAAAAGTACATGCTTGCCGAGCATGGTGGTGCATGCTTGTAATCCCAGTACTTGGGAGGCTGAGACCAGATGATCCTGGTTCTCGGCCAGACTCAGGTACTTAGTGAGGCTCTCACAACTTGGTGAGACCCTGTTTCAAAATAAAGAATAAAAGATAGGACTGGGGGTGTAGCTCAGAGGTAGAATGCCCCTGGGTTCAATCCCCAGTACCACACACACACAAAAAAAGTACATGCTCTTTTAACTAGACAATACTGGCCATTTAAAAAAGTGTCATGTAGTAAAGGTAATGTGCTAGCACATTGACAAGATCAAACACCCATTCATGCTAAAAGCACTACACAGAATTAGAATAGAAGGAACATACCTCAAAATCATAGAGGCAATATACAATAGGCCTACAGCCAGCATCATATTAAATGGAGAAAACCTGCAAGAGTTCCCACTAAAAACAGGAACAAGACAAGGATGTCCATTATCACCTCTTCTCTTCAATATAGTACTCGAGACTCTAGCCAGAGCAATAAGGCAAGAGAAGGAAATCAAAGGGGTAAAAATAGGGAAAGAAGAACTAAAACTATCCCTTTTTGCACATGACATGATACTATACTTAGAAGACCCAACAAACTCAACCAAAAAATGTATAGAACTGATCAACAAATTCAGTAAGGTGTCCGGATACAAAATCAATCTTCAAAAATCAGAAGCCTTTTTATATGCCAACCATAAATGCACTGAAAAAGAAATCCAGAAAGCAATTCCACTGACAATAGCACCCCGAAAAATAAAATACTTAGGGATAAACCTAACCAAGGAGATTAAAGACCTCTATAAGGAAAATTACAGAAAGCTGAAGAAGGAAATCGATGAAGACCTTAGAAGATGGAAGGATCTACCATGCTCTTGGATAGGCAGAATAAATATCATCAAAATGGCCATCCTACCAAAAGTGATCTACAAATTCAATGCAATACCCATGAAATTGCCAAGGACGCTCCTCACAGACATAGAAAAATCAGTCCTTAAATTCATCTGGAACAACAAAAAGCCCAGGATAGCCAAAGTAGTTCTTAGCAATAAAAACCATGCAGGAGGCATCACAATACCTGACTTTAAACTCTACTACAAAGCCACAGTAATAAAAACAGCATGGTATTGGCACAAAAACAGACACATAGACCAATGGAGCAGAATAGAAGACTCAGAAACAGACCCACAGACTTTCAGTCAACTGATTTTTGACAAAGGAGCCAAAAATATACGCTGGAAAAAGGATAGCCTCT
>PVLC010010633.1:30841-49929 GCA_004027655.1 Graphiurus murinus | reverse complement strand
AATTTGTACCTAACAAAGATGTACGCTTACAATGCACGAATTACTACAATAAAAATAAATAAATAAATAAAAAGGGCTGGGGGTATAGTTCAAAGGTAGAATGCCCCTGGGTTCAATCTGAAGAAGAAAAAGAAAATGAGGAAGAGAAGGAAGAGGAGGAGGAGGAGGAGGAGGAGGAGGAGGAGGAGGAGGAGGAGAAGTAGGAAGAAAGGAAGGGAGGGAGGAACGAAGGAAGAAAATTACATCATAATGTAGTTCACAGTGATAGTGATATCCATGCACACGGCATTTAGTGGGTTTTTCTCTATTTTGCACATTTCCCTCTTCAGAGAAAGCTGTATCTGATAGCACTGATCTATGTTATAACTGTGTTACAAAGTTGTTCTCTCATTTTTCCAATTAATTTTGAAGGTAACCAAACCCAAAGAGCAGTAGCATTGAAAGGCCCGCTTTGCAGTGACTTCACAGGGAACTTTGAGAGGGTCTGGAACCCCTAGACTCTGTTGTCCTTCATTAACTTTTCAATAACCTTGAGAAACAATGGGCTGTTAAGAGCCTCTTAGAATGGCATGGGGGCCTTAGAGTTATCTTCGGTTCCCTGCAAATTGCCCTGGACCTGCAAATTGCCCTGGACCTGACCACAAGCCTTACCCTCCTATGTCGATAAAAGCATGTGTATCCAGTGGTTAATGGACTTAGCATCAAAGTGCCTCTTAAGGCCCTGCTGCTCCAACAAAGCAATTTGTGAGTCTGTGATCATCCTCAACAAAGCCATTTGAAGGGCCTCTGTGTATCTCATTAATGCACTGAGTGCCCGGGTCTGCAAAGATGGTCTCCTGTTCCATAAGGAAAAAGCATATCTCTCATGAAAAGGGCAGAACATAGCAAGGCACAGGAAAAATAGCAAAAGAGGGCAGAAAGCAATGCCATCCAATAGATCCATAATAAGAGCCACAAAGGCAATGTTAATTTTTCTAATAGGTTAGAAAAGGGAAAAAAAGAAACAAGTGAAATTGATCTTAATATTTTTTATTTAATTCAGGATTCAGAAGATTATTACTTTAACATGTAATCAGTACAGGAATTATTCATGAGTGAGTATACATTCTTTCTACCAAGTCTTCAAAGCCTGGTGGGAGTTTTCCATTCCCAGGACCTCTTCTTTTGGGACTGATCAAGAGGAGCTGCAGGGGAGGACCAGGGCTTGAGTAGAAGGAGGAGGAATAAGATGCAATGAGTGATGGGGATTGAATAGGAATACCTGGGCACTCGGCACAGAAGTTACAGCTTGATGTACAGTCATGAGCATGGGCCCAACATGATGAAGCTGATCACTTAGATAACAGCAGTGTGTCAGAACACAGGAATAGAAGAAAGAAAGGAGAGGAGGGAAATCTACCAAGAGGCTTCCTATGAAGTCTAGGACTGAAGGACCTAAACTAGGGAAATGGCCATAAGCAAAGAAAGGAAAAAATGACTGTGAAAGATTCTTAAAAAATAATGTAGCTGGGCTTGGTGGTGCATGCTTGTAATCTTAGTACTCAAGGGGCTGAGAAAAGAGGATCACAGATTCAAGTATAGCCTCAGAAACAACACAGTGAGACTCTCAACAACCTAGTGAGACCCTGTTTCAAAACAAAAAGTAAAAAGGGCTGGATGATGTAGCTCAGAGGTAGAATGCCCCTGGGTTCAATACCCAGTACCAAAAGAACAAGAAGAGAAGGAGAAGGAGGAAGAGGAGGAGGAGGAGAAGGAGGAAATAACATGGTGATTACTGGAGACATAAGAAATAAAGCAGAAAGAAAAATCAAACCTTCCCAATGATACTCTTCATTTTACTCATTTGATCCACAAACATTGATTGAATGCCAGCTGTCTTACAGAGCATAGTGAGGTGGAAAAAGTACCAGTATATTCTGATGATCAACACAAAACCTTTGTTAGTTTCTAACAAAAAGACATACATGCTAGGAATATCAGAAAGGCTAATAGAGAAATTAAAGTTTGTTTTAGAACCAACTTTAGAGTCCCCTGGGTGAGCCCTCATTTCTTCAGGGCCCCGGCTTGGGGGGTGCCCTTCTTCCCCATGGCCGGCCATTTGGCTTCGGACTTCGCCTTCTCGCCCCCGCCGGGCGGTGGGGACGATGGGCCTGGGGGGCCTGAGCCAGGCTGGGTTGATCCTCGGAACTGGCTTAGCTTCCCAGGCCCTCCCAGTGGGCCGGGAATGGGGCCGGTGGTCGGGCCAGGCCCGGAGGTGTGGGGGATCCCCCCGTGCACCCCGCCGTACGAGTTCTGCGGAGGGGTGGCATGCTGCGGGCCTCCTGTTGGGATGGGCCTGCTGCCCCAAGGCGCCCGGGAGACCTCTGAGCCCAAGGGCGAGGTGGCAGTGGCAGCCGGGGTGGAGAGCGGCTCCGACGGGGCCTCCCCGGAGCCCTGCGCCCCCAACCCTCTTGCCTTGAAGGTGGAGAAGGAGCTGGAGCGAAACTCGGAGGAGTATCAGGATGTCGAAACTCTGCAAAAAGAACTTGAAGAATTTGCCAAGGTGTTGAAGCAGAAGAGGATCACCCTGGGATACACCCAAGCTGATGTGGGGCTCACCCTGGGGGTTCTCTTTGGGAAGGTGTTCAGCCAGACCACCATCTGCCGCTTTGAAGCTCTGCAACTCAGCTTCAAGAACATGTGCAAGCTGCGGCCCCTGCTGCAGGGGTGGGTGGAGGAGGCGGACAACAACGAGAACCTCCAGGAGATATGCAAAACCGAGAACCTCACGCAGGCCCGAAAGAGGAAGCGAACGAGCATCGAGAATCGCGTGAGAGGCAACCTGGAGACCATGTTCCTGCAGTGCCCGAAGCCCGCGCTGCAGCAGATCAACGCCATCGCCCAGGAGCTCGGGCTCGAGAAGGATGTGGTCCGAGTGTGGTTCTGTAACCGGCGCCAGAAGGGCAAGCGGTCAACCAGTAACTATTCCCAACGAGAGGGTTTTGAGCCTGGGGGGTCTCCTTTCCCGAGGGGACCTGTACCCTTTCCTCTGGCCCCAGGGCCCCATTTTGGCACCCCGGGCTACGGGAACCCTCATTTTACCTCGCTCTACTCCTCGGTCCCTTTTCCTGAGGGTGAACCCTTCCCTCCCGTCTCTGTCCCCACTCTGGGCTCTCCAGTGCCTCTCAACTAAGGTGGCGGCCCTTCCCAGGGATGGGGGAGGGGAAGAGCTAGGGGAAGAGAACCTGGAGTCTGCCAAGGCTTTGGAGACGAAGTTCTTAATTCACCAAGGAGGGAAATGGGGGCACAAATGATGGGGGCAGAGTTTGGGGGGACAGGCTGGAGGGAAGGTGAAGGTCAATGATGGCTTTTGATTTTAATCCCCACATCACTCAACACTTTGTTCTTAAATAAAGAAACCTGGGACACAATAAAAAAAAAAAAAAAAGAACCAACTTTAGACAAGAAGACTTCTTTACAGACAAACCAATAGTTCAATAAATAATAACTAAATACATTATACACCATGAGCTATATTTTCCTTTTTGGTCATTAGTTGTTCTAAGAACATTTAAAGAACTTTTGAAAAGATCCAACAATGTCTACCCTAAAACATATAGTGAATTTTTTTCTTAGGAAAAAATATATCAATGTGATGTGAAGATAAATTTTATTCTCTATTAGGCCCATTTTGTTAGTTTCTGATTATGCTTCACATTACCACAGTTGTTACTCAGAGGGAAGTCCTTTTTTTGAGAAATAACTAACTAAATTTTAAATTAGCACAAGAATGTTGTCCATGAGTGCTCAGTCAACCACTCATGTTATAGATGCCATCAAGTATGTGAAGACTAACAGAACTTCAATTCTACAATTTGGATAAAAAACCTTAATGGCATAAAAATACTGACAAATTTAATTTAATCTAGAACTAGATTTAGGACATTTTATTCTATTTATACATTAACAGGATAGATGAGTAGATGTCAGTAGAAATGCTATGGAAGCTATTTGCTTAAAGTTCATATTAATAAAACAAAAGATCTATATTAAATTATTAAATCTATATTAAATTTCATGAAATGAAACCACTGCCTTCTGATTTACCTTTCAGGCACGACACAACCCAAGCATCATACACTCTATTTTTCTTTAAACAAAAGGTTAATATCAATATAAGTAATACTACAATGAAATAAACACATGACTGTTTCAGGTTCCACCACATAAAACACTGTGATAGAACTCTCCCACAGTAAATTGCGTATATCTACTAGATGTGTGAGGCTGGGGTGGAACCCAGGGCTTTGCACATGCTAAGCATGTGCTCTCCCATTGAGCTACAGCATCAAGATCTTTAAAAAATTTTTTAAACAGTTTATTTGAGTAATAAGCAAGTCATGAGTTGGGGAACATAGATTTAAATTGAAAGAAGTATCGTGTTCCCAAGACAATTTCATACTCATGAAGATTATCAAACTTAGTTCATCATAACTGTTAACAATAAAATAGAATAGCTGTTGGTAATGGAAAGATAGGAATACTCATCACTGAGTTTTATAGAGACACATGTGTATGTTCTCTGATTCCACAGTCCTTTAAGGACTATGAATGTGCCTATAGAACAAAAAACAATTTCATAAATATTTATCAACAAATTCACGAAGACAAAAGACAGCTTCAGAGTCAGGTGCATAGTCGAAGATCGGTATTATCAATTTTGGGGAGACAGATGAGGATCGCAGGTTCTAGACCAACACCGAGGAACTCAGGCAGATCCTGTTTCAAATAAAACAGAAGTAAAATTAAAAGGGCTAGGGATGTAGGACGGAGGTAGAACAAACACCCCAGCTAGAACAAACACCCCAGGGTCTTATCCCCAGTGCCACAACAAAGCAAACCAGAAAAAGGTTAGTCATACAGCTTTGCTACATGACAAAACACTCCCTTACCCCATGGGTTACTTTATATGTTTCCCAAATATTTGAAAACTACTTCTCTGTGAACTGCTAGGGTGTAGAAGAGTACTAGAATTTGGCATCTTTCTTCCATTACTTAACTGGATGCTGAATGCTTACCTTCTGAGAAGTTGCTTGTTTCCATCTCTAATGCTTCCTACCACTTTTTTTGTTGGCCTTGTCATCTTTGCCATTCTTCCTTTCCTCTGGCAGGTTCTCTGGCAGAGGACATGAGGCTGAGCGGAGGTAGTACTCATCCGGGGATCCCTTTTTTCGGTTGGGTTCCCTTTGTTCTTTATCAAACTGCTTCTGGAGTTTTAATGCAAATAATCTGTCATTATTTTCTTGGTTTCTTCTCTCAAACAATAGGTGCTCCCAATCCACCATTTCTTGGGTAATATTAATTTCTGTTTCTTCTTGATTTGAGAAAGATTCCGGGAGCACCTCTCTTCCTTCTCCAGAAAAAAGAGTCCTGTTTAAATTTTTTGGCAACCGGCTCCCCGATGAGTAGGGGAGATGCTCTGTTTTCTTCCTCTGCAGTGTTGCAACCCATATTCAGTGTTACGTTTGAGACAGTACCTTCACTCTCTCTGTCATCAGGACACTTAAATGCAGCTTCTCTACAGTGGGGAATGTCCTTTGTAGGTCTCTCAGGCAGGGCAGGCAGCTCTTTATCATAGGTTGGTTGTGCTTTGCCTTTCCCTTTCCCTTTCCCTTTCCCTTTCCCCTTGCCTTTCCCTTTCCCTTTGCCTCTGCCTCCGCCTCCGCCTCCGCCTTCGCCTCCGCCTCCGCCTTAGCCTTCGCCTCCACCTTCGCCTCCGCCTCAGCCTCCGCCTCCGCCTTCGCCTTCACCTTCCAGGGGCCTCTCTGTGCCATAGGTGGCATGGAACTGAGGCACAGGTGCCTGTCCTGCAGATGACCCAGCTTCGTTGGTCATCTGAGGGTCAATTTCTGGAGAAACCGGGGGCAAGTTCTCTCCCATTTCTGTGTCAGCGCTCAACAGGGCTCTTGTCATATCCTTCCACTTTTTTCCCACTTCTCTTAGAACCTCTAATTGTGCTATTGACCTACATTGAGATGGAGCAGCCGGAACCTTCTGGGTGTCTTCACTAGGTCCTGGTTGCTACTCACTCTCCACTCCTTGGGATGTGGTTGCCACTGGATCTGACTCTCTGGCTTTCAAGGGAGAAGCCCGGGTGGCACTGCCCTCACCCGAATTAATGATAATGACATCAACAGTGTGGGCTCCCGCAGCAGCCTGCCTGTCTTTTGTGCTCCAGTCATCCCCCACACCTGCATCTGCACTCTCCTTACCTGCATCCATGACGACGACGACATCAGTGCTGGGGCCCGCGGCCTTCGAGTCATCACTGCTCCCAGCACTCCTCCCACCCACATCGATGATGATGGCCTCATCATCAGTGCTGGGGGTCGTGGCCTGCGAGTCATCGCTACTCCCGGCACCCTCCTCACCCACATCAACACCTCCCTCACCAGTACTGATGACGATGATGTTATCAATGCTGGGCCCCGCAGCCTGCCTGTCATCGCTGCTCCCCGCACTATCCTCACCCGCAGCAACACTCCCCTTACCTGTAGTGAAGATGATGACGTTATCGGTGCTGGAGCCTGCCGCCTGCCCATCGTCCTTGCCCTTGTCTTCCTTTCTTAGTGGCTCTTGCCCGGTAGTACTGGGACCCGGCACCGGCTGAGGGTCATCATCACCCACTCTCTTCGCTTCTTGCCCCAAGGAGGCTTGACGACGCTGGCATTCCTCGGGATAGAGCCGCTGGATGGTCTCCCACAGCTCCTGATTGACCAGGGTGTTTCTATAGATACTCAGCAGAGTCCACCCACCCATCGGTAGGGGACAGAAGGGACAGCACAAGTTTGCCTTTTCCACAATGGTCATGAGGCATGGTTTACACAGCGTATGCTGACAAGGAAGGGTCATGGGCTCCACAAGGATCTCCGTGCATATCTGGCACTGGTATTCTGACAGGGGAGGGACAGTGGGTTGGGATGCGGCCATTTTGATAAGTTCACCTCCCGCCCCAACGCTCTCTCTGGCCAGTGTGGCCTGGTGTCCAGGCACTTCCGCTGAGACTTGGGGAACTTCCGTTGGAATGCCAGGAACTTTTAATTCATAGTTGCTAGGCACTCCTTAGAACTTTGCTCCCCACTGCTGTGCCCCGCCCCTCTCTGTGCCTCTCCTTTTCTCATCCCCCCCCTCCTGTTTGTGCCCCTCCCCTCACTTTGCCCCACCCCTGTGTCCAGGCCCTCACCATGCCTTACTCCAGACGTGAACTTTTCTCAAACCCCAGTGTGGCTAAGGGTCTAGCACAGGTCTTCTTGATAGGCTTGGAAACAGTTTAGTACTGGATAGCTTGAGCTAAATTCCAATTTTACTTCAGCCTGGTATTAAGGAATTCTTAGTGTTTGTTTTTGTTTTGGGAT
Organism: Graphiurus murinus; assembly: GCA_004027655.1. Lineage (NCBI taxonomy): Eukaryota > Metazoa > Chordata > Mammalia > Rodentia > Gliridae > Graphiurus > Graphiurus murinus. The sequence goes on along the minus strand of PVLC010010633.1, from coordinate 42,535 downwards.
ACTGGAGATTGAACCCAAGAGCATTCCATCTCTGAGCCACACCCCCAGCCCTATTTTTATTTTTTACTTTGATACAGGGTCTTGCTAATTTGCTGCCCTCCCCCATCCTCCCAAGTACTTGCGCTACAGGTGTGCCCCGCTTAGTTTTTTGCAGAGCTACTTCTTTAGCATGCAATCTTTGAGAATGGTGGCTTTACCATCAGCTTCTGTGGAAGAGTTGACTTTAGCACACCCTGTATTGGTTGTTTCCATGTGATGCTGTGGCGCTCTCTTTCTTTTTTCACTTTGGTACTGAAAATTGAACCCAGGAGTGTTGTACTTTAAGTTTCACCCCCAGCCCCTTTTATTTCCAAACAGGATTTCTCTAAGTTACCATGCACTGACCATGAACCTGCGAGCCTGCTGTCTCAGCCTCTAGAGTACTGGGATTCTAGGCATGCACGAGTGCACCCAGGCTCTGTGGAGCTCTCTTTCCATAGTAACTTATATATTCTATCTACATATTCTCTTGGCATCTGTATTCTTTCTGCTATGATGTGGTTGTCTAACCTCTTTGAATAGAGCTGGGATCTCCATTCATGAAAAGCTGAATTTTTCATCCTGCTTCTCTGGGATCTCAACATTTTATTTTTATTTCCTATGATTTTGTGCAGCTTATTTATTATGTTTTCCTTGTGGTACTGGGGGTAGGCCCTATGGGCGTTCTACCACTGAGCTACACTCCCAGCCCAATTTTATTTTTTATTTTTGAAACAGGATCTCACTAAGTTGTAGAGGGCCTCACTAAGTTGTTGAAGCTGGCTTTGAACCTGTGATTCTCCTGTCTCAGCCTCCTAGTACTGGGATTACAGGCATGCCCCAAGCAAGGCTGAGGTTTTAATATTTTAATTCAGGACTTTAAGTAGATGAGATGAAGCAAACTAAGGATATACAATTGTTATCTTGATTATTCGTATTCTTTCTCAATTTCTTAAAAAATGAATGAGAACTTTTTTTAAACAATTCTTTGAATTTTCAGATTCTCAATATCCACACAGTTTTCATACTCTCAGAAAAAATAAAACATTCTTATACACTTCTACCAAAACAAGAAGAAAAAGTAGCAGTATGGAGAAATTGAAGTTTGTTTTAGAACCAACTTTAGCCAGGAATTCTTCTTCACAGACAATCAGATACATACATACTAAATACATCCCACAATATGAGTTATTTTTTTCCTTTTTGGCCATTAAATATTCCAAGAAAATTTAATTAGATAACTTTTGAGGAGTTCCAACAATGTTTACCCTAAAACATAAAGTAAAAATTGCTGTCAAAAAATATTAATGTGATGAAGCCGGGCTTGCTGGTGCCCACCTGTAATCCAAGTACCTGGGAGACAGGAGAATCCCAGGTTCCAGGGAAACCTCAGCAATCTAGTAAGACTCTTTCAAAATTAAAAAAATGCCTGGGGGTGTAGCTCAGAGGTAAAATGCCCCTCAGTTTACACACACACACACACACACACACACACACACACACACGTAATGGAAAGATAGATTTAGTCTGTTTTATATCAATTGTTAGTTTCTAATTATATTTCATATCATATTATCAGACTCATTACTCAGAGGGCGATCCCCCTTTTTTTGAGAGAGAATGAGCTAAATTTTAAATTAGCACCAAAATTCTTCCCATAAGTACCAAATCAATATTGATGTATATGCCATCAAGAAGGCAAAGATTAACAGAATTTCAGTTACAAAATTAAGACAAAAACTTTAATGACATGAAAACACTGACAAATGTAAGCTAGAACTAGCTTTAAGACATTTTCCCCTATTTTCGCATGAACAGGATAGGTGAGTAGATGTCTGCAGAAGTACTGTTAACACTATTTGGTAAAGTTCATGAAACAGAAAAATCTATAGTTTGTAAATGAAATTTCATGAAATGAAACCACTGCTTTCTGATTTACCTTTCAGGCTAGGACAGGACAATATCAATATAAATGATACTACAATGAAATAAACACATGGCTCTTTCAGGTTCCCCCACATAAAATACTGTTATATAACTCTCCTACAGTAAATTGTCATATATCCACTTTATGTGTGAGTCTGGAGTGGAACCCAGGGTTTTGTACATGCGCAGCATGTGCTCACCCATTGAACTACAGCCCTCTCCTCATGATGTGGTTACCACTGGATCTGATTCTTTGGCATTTAAGAGAGAAGCTAAGAGTCATCTTCAAAGACATAACCAGGTTCCTGCCTCATTCCCCCCCTTTTGAGGCTTCTCAACATTCTTAATGAGAAGTTCTCAGTTTTTGAGATTATTTTTATTCATAGCCGTAAGAGTGGATATGGAGGCAAATCCTTTTTAGCTATTGAGGTTTCTATGATGGGGTCACCCATCCCACATTGACTGTCTACCTTTGGTATTTGGTGGTCCACCAGACACTGTCCCAACTAGGGCAGGGCCTAATCTGAGTGTAACTTGAACCCAGTACAGGGCAGAGGTATCTGTCAGCCTGTGTGAGTTGTTGAGATTTTAGGCTGCCACAAAATATAACCCGACAGGCATTAAACTTGCTGCTAGTTTTAGTCACGTTAATGGTGAAGATTATAAAGACTGACTGCAGCAACTCTAATAGTCCTCTCCACAGGATGAAAACAACCAATTGTTTCCTCATCTTAGCAATGCAAAGACAAATTGGGAAAACACCTAAGAGTTAAAATTTAAACCACCACAAACCCCACTAATAAAGTCAATTCCAAAGCACTTATGACATAAAAATTAAGAGTCTGACTTTGTGGCTGGATATGTGACGCTCCTCAATCTTCTACCATGTGTGAATCAGTCAGCTGTCAGGTGTGACTGGAGCAGGGAAGATTTCTTTTTCAGGAGTAGCTTGCTTGCTTCTCCACATTTTCTGTAAGCAGACTCTAAGTTGTCTCCAACATTGTTGACTCCAGGGCTGCTGACTTCAGGCAGCTGTGATGAATCCAGGCTGCAATATCCTCGACTTTTAAAACTGTTGGAGAGACAGGAGGATTGCAGGTTGAAGGACAGTTTCAGTGAATAGTGAGATTCTCATCAACCTAGCAAGATCTATTTCCAAACAAAAAATAAAACAGGGCTGGGATGTATCCCAGAGATAGAATGTCTCTGAGTTTGATACCCAGTGCCACAAAAAAATAAAATAAAATAAAGCTGGTGGGGCAGTAAGAATAACAGTGAAGGGCCCTCTCCATTTTGCCTTGAGGGGAGCCTGATTCCAGTCCTTAACCCAAACTAAGTTTCTGGGCTTGTAGGTGTTAGAAATAGATTCTAGGGAAGCCACAAATAAAAACTTATGTAATTAAAAGTACCTTGGTAAGGCAACTTACTTCTGCAGGAGGGTGTGCAACTGACAAAAAGCATGGTAGGCAAGCACACTGAGCAGGCAGTCTGTTCATCTTTTATCCCTGACTCCACTTACCCTGATATGGGGAGGGCTTATGTTCACAACTCTGCATGATTGGCTATTCTCTAATACAGACAAACATAGTTTTGACAAAGAAACTCTCAGGGTACATTCTGCTTGATTGTCTCACTGTTAGGACAGACAAAGTTTAGAAGCACAGTTTAGGGTATATTCTGCATTAATGGGATTACCTTAAAGTTTAAGGTACACTCTTAGAACAAATTGGTACATAAGTTACATAATAGACCCAGGCCTAGTTACAAATGTGAATGCTTAAGCTACAGTCACAACATGGAAAGAAATACATTTCTATAGTAATTTACTACTTTGACGGAAAAGAGGGGTTTTATTTCCTACATAGAAATGGACTGGGAGAGTTAAACTAACTGATGTTTTATCCAGCACCCACTTATGTAAGTCATGGGTGACCTTTCCCAGTTCCCTCATAAGCCTATGAAATTCTATTTCCCCTATTTCACACATCCTTCCTGGAAGCCCTTGGAGGATAGGAGGGAGTCGAGCAAACATCATTTCATAGGGAGACTAGGGTAAGACTTGGACCCAAGTTAGTTTGGTTTCCTGATACATCTTTCCTAATCCAGTTTTGATAGTTTTAATTTTCTCTACTTTGTCTGAACTCAGTGGCAGATATGCAGAATGTAGCTTCCAGGTGATACCCAAGACCACTGCCACATTCTGGGAGACTTCTGCGATGAAGACCGATCCATTGTCTGACCTTAAGTGTAGGGACAGTCCAATCTGGGAATAACTTCTCCAAGTAAGGTTTGAGTTACTTCTCTGGCCTTTTCTGTCTGGCAGGGGTATGCTCCTACGCATCCAGTGTGAGTACATACTATGACCAGGAGGTATCAATATACATTACATTCCGGCAGTTTAGAAAAGTCAATTTGCCCATTTTTAAAGGAGGCTGTTCCCACAGCCTGTATTCCAATGGAAGCTCAGGTTCTTGTGTTAGAAATGGATTCCAGGAAAGCCACAAACAAAAACTCATAAAATAGAAAGTAACTTGGCAAGGCAATGTACATCTGCAGAACTATGTGCAACAGATTCCTTTACCCAGGTTTGGGGAGGGCTTGGGTTCAGAACTTTGCAGGATTGGCTATTTTTCTAATATAGACAGAAACATCGTTTTCTTTCTTTTTTTTTTTTTTTTTTTTTTTTTTTTTTGCGGTACTGGGGATTGAACTCAGGAGCGTTCTACCTTCGAGCTACACCCCCAGCCCTATTTTTTACTCTTTATTTCAAAACCGGGTCTCAGTAAGTTGTGGAGGGCCTCACTAGGTAGCTGAGGCTGGCCGCGAACCTGGATCCTTCGGTCTCAGCCTCCCGAATGCTGGGATTACAAGCATGCGCCACCACGCCCGGCAGAAACATCGTTTTCACAAAGAAACAAAGTCTCAGGGTACATTCTACACTGATTTGCTTACTGTTAGGACAGACAAAGTTTGGCTTACATTCTTGGAACAAATTGGTACACGAGTTACATAATAGACCCAGGCTACAGTTACAAGTGAATCCTTAAGCTACAATCACAATGTGGAAAGGAGCACATTTCTATGTAATTTGCTACTTCAATAGAGAAGATGGTTTTTATTTCTTACAATTCCCCCCTCTTTTAATATATATTTTTACTCTTTGAATTCTTATTTATTTATTTATTGATTGATTGATTGATTGATTGATTTTGCGGTACTGGGGATTGAACTCAGGGGCATTCTACCTCCGAGCTATATCCCCAGCCCTATTTTTTATTCTTTATTTTGAAACCGAGTCTCGCTAAGTTGCGGGGTGCCTCACTAGGTAGCTGAGGCTGGCTGCGAACCCGGATCCTCCGGTCTCAGCCTCCTGAATGCTGGGATTACAGGCATGTGTCACCACACCCGGCCTTTGAATTCTTTAAACATGAATTTACTTTCTTCATCTGCATTAGTAAGTAGAAAAGGCTATTATTGTACAGGGGCAGAGGCTGTTTGGCGATGGCAGTTTCTGTAAGTCTCTGGACTAATCCTATTATGCATGGAATTATATAACATCCTACCAAAGTCATTACTCCAATAACAATAAGAGAGGTCAATACTGATGTCATTATTCCTTTCTATTTACCAACTATTGTTCCAGTAAATTAGTGAAGGGGTCATTTATCCCTGAATTTTAAGCAAGTTCATTTGCTAAAGTTACTAATCCTTGCAAGGCTTTTGGTTCAATCTGGGGATGTATTACTGGAAATAAAGGTGCAACATTGCTTTCCAATCATGACACATACACCACCCTTTTGGGTTAGGATAATATCTAAAGCTAATCTCAGATAAACCTATTCCAGAAAAAGGAATCCCAGGTTGAAGGTAGTGAGCTGCGAATTCAAGAGGAGAGGTTTGGACCAAAAACTCTTTCAGCCTAAGAGAAAACAGAGTGGAAGAGACACCCAATACATTGTTCTTAAGAAATTGATCTTTGGTCTCCATAGTGGGGAGGTTAACCAAACTCCCTAAGTATGGCAACCCATATAGCATTTCATAATGAAATAGTCCCATGTCCTTTTGAGGGGCCATTCTAATCCATAAGAGGGCAATAGGGAGGCATTTCATCCAGGGGAGTTTTGTTTCTAACATCAGCTTGGTTGTAGTATATATTCCCATGCACCCATATGCCTTGAGAATAGCATCACACAAGGCTTGGGGTCCTAGTGACTACCCCAAGAAGATGAGTCATACTTTCTCTCCTAATGAATTTAGTAACCATATCTCCCCCATCTGGTTGTTTCTACTTTCCTTCCTCATTTTTAACAGCCCCTGTTTAATTTTGGGGGGTAACTGTCATAGGGAGCAAAGCTGGAGTCAAGTGGAAGACAGATATCTTAGACTGTTTGGTGGCTTCCTTAGCAGCTTCATAAGCCTTCCTATTTCCTTGAACCTCCAGAATTCCCCCTCTTTGATGGCCCAGAACATGGACTAGAGCAATTCCACTTGGCAACATATAGACTATGTCTGTTTCCTTGCTACTAATTAGGCCTCTTTTGGACTAAATCTTTCCAAAAGTGTGTATCACCCTGTATAGATTGGAATCCATATAGATTGTTTCCTCTTGTCTCTTTAAGAGTTTTAAGGCTTGATTTGAAGGAAAAAATTCATAGTTCTGGACAGACCAATTATTAGACAATCTCCCAGATCCCAACACATTTAATTTTCAACTTCCCTCCCTTCATATAGAATGTACACTGTGCATTTTTCCTTGTACAAAATTTCTTTCATAAATTTTACTCTTTACAAAGCATTTGCAACTTCTTCAAACCCTCTGTGACTTGCTTAACATTCTGATTTTTGTTCTCTCCTTTCTTTTCTCTTATGGGGTAACTCAGTCATTTAAAACAAAGATCTTGCCATACAAAATCCTTTCCTACCTAAAATTATTTCCTTTTATCTTTTATTTCTTTATTCAAGTACTTCCTCATACCTATAAATCTCTCCTTTTATTTATTTATTGGGTTTCCTGTTATCTTTTTGGGTTCTGGTGGTGTGGCAAATTTTTCATTTGTCAGTGTGGCCGGAGGGGCCACTTCTGATCTACCTTGCTGACACAGGTGGGATTTTTCTTTAACACAAACTTCAGACCCTTTTTACTCTCCTTCTGGAAAACAGATCTAGCTGCAAGATAGTGTCACTGTTTACATATCCCTCTGGTGGCAATCCTCCCTGTCCCAAGGGATCCTCTGGCTCTAACTCTCTGACTACTTTTTCATTTGGCCTTTTAATCTGGCTAAGAATTCAGAGGGACCTTCATGCTTTCCCTGCTGGGTATTATAGGCTTTTGCTACATTTTAAGAATGAAAGACTGCTTCTCTTATCCCTTTTATAATTAATTCTCAGAGGTCCCTTATATGATTTCTATGGATAGCATTATTGTTATCCCAATCTAGTTCCTGGCTAGAGAACTTTTGATCAGTGGGAGTGACCTCTGGTCCAGTGGGTATTCTCTTTCCTTGATCACCAGGGTGGACCTCCTAATCATACTTCTCTCTGCTCCCGAGAACAGGATTACTAGCATTGACATTAATTCCATCTAGGTGAAGATCTGAGGCTCTAAACACAGACCCAATTGGTCTGCCAACCCATGGGGATCCTCTAGAAGGGGCTTTAGGTCTTTCTTTAATTCTCTCACCTATGAACCAGTGAGACACCTCTCAGGGGTTATTATTCTTGGGGAGGGGCCTGTGATGAGGGAAGTCCTGAATATCCCTGTTACGTTGTTCCAATTCTTTTCTTTTTAACTTTCCTTACCAAAATATCTTTACATCTCTTTTCTAAGTACTAGACACCCTAAGGCACATGATGTACTTTCACAACTCTATCAAGGTCACTCACTGAATTGAACCTGAGAGGGAGGGAGGGTGAGGGAGCGGGGTGGGAATTGGGGAAGGGGTCAAATGAGAAATGTGTGCAAATATGTCGTTAACAATTTGTACCTAACAAAGTTGTATGCTTACAATGCACGTATTTCTACAATAAAAAAATAAATAAAATTTTAAAAAAGAAAAGAAATGGTCATAGTTACACTTCAGGACTAGGAGTGGTATCACCTGAAGCATTCTCTCTCTTGGACCACTATTTGTATTTTTTTTTTTTTTTTTTTTTTGCGGTATTGGGGATTGAACTCAGGGGCATTATTCCTCCGAGCTATACCCCCAGCCCTATTTTTTATTCTTTATTTTGAAACCAAGTCTCACTAAGTTGCGGAGTGCCTCGCTAAGTAGCTGAGGCTGGCCACAAACCCGGATCCTCCAGTCTCAGCCTCCTGAATGCTGGGATTACAAGCATGCGCCACCACGCCCGGTTCACTATTTGTATTTTCTTTCCTCCAATCTTTTGTTCTGAGATAAAACAAGGATCTAAGGTGGTCATTACTGATTTTAGTTGATGCACGTTAACCACCTTATCCTTTTTCTTAGGCCACACAATGTCAACCTGGTAGCTACCTTATATAAACTAGAGATTACAATACATTCAAATTCCCATATAATTTTATAATATCTGAAGGTATTCAGTCCAGCTCTAGCTTCTCATCCTTCAGCCCATTCAAAGATTAGCTTTGCCAACCATTTCCTCATCACACAGGGAGAGCATCCTTAAGATGAAAAGAGCAGCTGGGGAATCACTGCATTGGAGAGCTTGGTAAGGGGTGCCCCCCTGTGGCAGAAGAGGGACTCTTGCACCAGACAGTAATGGCTACAGAAAGTAATGTTTGCCTAAGTTGCCAGAAGGAAGGTGTAATTTCCACCGGTGCATCTTAGAAATAGGCAGGTAGCTATAGGACCCTAACCAGGTGCCCTACATTCATACTAGTCATAGGGAACTGCCGTGAACCCGTATGATGTTCACCGGGGTAGAGGTGGAGGATAGAAAAAGGTAGAAGGAAGGGTGATCTCTCCTAACAGAATTTGAGTCATGTCACTAAATGGTTTTGAGGCAGGACCCCTGGCTTTGCCCTTAAAACTATTTTTGACTAGAATAAAAATAAAAAAAATAAAGCTTCTTCATAGCACCCCCCCACACACACACACACACACCAGATGTTAAGAGGCAGGCAGTTTGGGAGATAAGAAAGCACAGGCTCCCTCAGACATAAACAAAGCAGTGATGAAAAGAAAATATACATATTATATATATGTATAATGGTTAATATGATGATTAATTGCTTGGTCTGCTTCTGTCCTCATGCTTCTGCTAGTAAATGCACGTCTCACACTCACCCCTTCTCTCCCCTCTCAACACTAGTTGACCAAATGTATAAAAGAGCTTGTATATTCAGTGTTTGGGACTCAGACCCAAAGCTTTGCTTGCTGAGCCTTCAATAGTGAATAAAGTAACCTGCTTTCTGATCTCTGGCCACTGTCCCTTATCTTCAGGGACCTAGATTTCCCAGGGGCTTCAGAGCCTAGTCCCCTTCAGTCATCAAACAAACCTGCCTGGCCAACTGCCAGAAGAGGAGCTGGGGAGGGCCCTGATGACTCCTCATGGGACCCTCAACCTCTGAGGGCATTTGTTCTTCCAGTGCCCGATTTCCTTGCAGAATGAACATTGGTCACAGCAGAGAAGAGCCCTCTTTCCTTTGAGTGACCCTGGGCATTGGAGATGAGGGGGGCCCTTGAATGATTGGTTCTTGGTTTGGCTTATCACCGAGTGCTGGACTCCACGTTTCTGTGATGAGGTCAGATTTTTGTTGCTTTTTCTAATCTGCTTTCTGTTTCTCTTCAATATCTTGGTTATCGAAGACCTTGATTGCTACCTCAAGGAGTCGGGAGGCATTTATTCCTACAAATCCCCTCTAGTTTCTATAGTTTGTGGCAGTTGTCACTAGCACTCTGGTTGATGAAGGTGCTGTTAATCATTTGTTGGTTTGGGGTGCTTCAGGGTCAAATGAAGCGAAGGTACAATAAGCTTCACAGAGCCACTCATAAAAGGCACTGGGGCTCTCATCAGGCTTTTGAAGGACCTCTCCAACATTGGTGATGTTGGTAGCCTTGGTGCCCCCCTTCCAAAGCCCCTGGAGGAGAGCTTCTCGATCTGCCTCCAGTTTTGCCATGTCTATAGGATCATTTGGGTTTCATTGGGGATCTGTTGCTGGCATGCGTTCTTGAGCAGGTCTGGTTCCTCTGGGGGACTTTCCAAAATGGGCAGTAGTTGGGCTTCACCTGGTTCTTGCCTCTGATTTTCTGATTGACCTCCTGACTGGCACTAGAGTACTGCCTTTTGGCAACTAAGATCTGGGAGAACGGACCTTGCAGCCATGGGGGGAGGGAAAGGTTTGAACCAACTGGAGCCAAGTGTCAATGTGAGGGAAATGGTTTGAACGTTCTGTGGTGTCTGTGACTTGATTCCAAATGAGTTGTGTGATGCTTGGATCTAATGAGCCTTCTGATGGCAAATATTATCCAAAGGTTGGCCATTTTATCTCACACAGTATACAACCTTCCTGGGATTAGCTTGAATCCATAATCACCTATATAAATCTTCCCAAATTTCCTGGTCATGAGGCCTAGGGGAGTGGGCTTGATATGTTTCCCTCCCATTCCTTCCTAGAGAGTCTGGACTAATGCCAGGAGGCCTAAAACAGATAACAGACAGCACTCTCTTTGTCCATGTCCAGCAGTCCCCCTCGCAGACGTATTTCAGCCTTCCTTTAGCATAAGCAAATTGGTATCGATCCCTGATCTTGTCAGACCAAGGACTTTTAGGTCCTTGCTGGATTTCCACTTAGCCATTATGGGATTGCCCAGGATCTAGGCAGAGAACTCATCACTCACTTTGTCCCTGTGAGGTACAAATGGGAGTCTGACCTCAATGTCCTCAGTCACACACTTGCACTCACCCTTGCCACACACCTGTTGGGGTGATGGGTTCAATCTTCAACCCAGGAATTCAGGATCTGTGGGGTCCTTGGCTAACATGATAGGAAAGAATTTTAGCATGTGCCAATCAGAGACATAGAGGTTTATTTAGGAAACTAGGATATACTCATTCAAGGGAGAATGTGGGCCATTTCAAGAGGGAGAGCGACATTTTGAGGCGTTCAGGGCTCTTTTCTTATAGGGAACTTTTGTAAGAGGTAGTAGTCTAGAGGAGGTATGTGAGGGTGATCTCAGTCTAGTAGTCTCAGAGGCAGTTTATCGTGATCTGGTAATCTGGTCAGCATTAGGGAGGATGATCTCAGTCCCGTAGTCCCGAGGAAGTTTCTGGTGATCCAGTGGTCTGGTCAATCTTAGGGTACTCAGGCTGATTGAGGTCTTTATTCTTTGACAAATAAGCTGAAGTGTTCTAATTTATAGGGTTTTCCAAAATATCCTGTCTTGTTAACAATGCACAGGGAAGACATTTTTGTAAGTTCACCTCACAGAAGGCACAAGGGGGAAATATGGGCAAGAGCCCTTACTGGGGTCTCCACATCAAGGAACAGGCAAGGCAGAGTAAGCAGGTTTAGGGTTTGGTTGTATGAATAATGTCAGTATGTTCAGAAATTTCTGGGGCACAGGTTGTATTGTAATAAAAAATTTTAAATGGACCAGGCATACACTCCCGGAAGTCTGCTCCATCCCCCTAAGCCTCTGAACCTGCTGTTCTTGCAAGATATGCTTAACAAACAGATTTGTGTCAAAGCTAACCTTGATTCTTTTGGCTGTATCCTGTTCTGTTCCTGAAATTAGTTACTTTACTGTGAGAAGCACTGTCTGCAGT
>PVLC010010633.1:0-23313 GCA_004027655.1 Graphiurus murinus | reverse complement strand
CAGGGCATAGGAGGGTCTCCAGAGGAAAAGGAGTGATCCTCGATAAGCAACGAAGTTGATTTAATTGTAGTGGGCGCAAGGGGCAGAGGGACGCCCTAAAGCACATGATGTACTTACACAATCATATCAAAGTCACTCACTGAAGTGAACCTGAGGGGGAGGGAGAGGGAGGGGATTGGGGTGGGAATTGGGGAAGGGGTCAAATGAGAATTGTGTGCAAATATGTTGTTAACAACTCGTACTTAACAAAGATGTATGCTATATTGCACGAATTACTACAATAAAAAATTAAAAAAATAAAATAAAATAAAATAAAATACAGGCAAAGGAGAACTATTTTTACTAAGGCCCCTGCATGCAATATCCATTATAGCAGCATCCTCCCATGATTTGAGGAAGAAGAGGAAGAGATGGGTGAGCGAGGGCCCTATTTTCTTGTGATCCCTATACCCCCATGGACTGGACCATGGCTATGACTTAGAAGCCAAGAAATTAAACATGATTCATTCACTCCCTAATATTCACCATGAGGTAAACTTGATAAGACAGAGTGAGTAGTGTATAAATAGAATTCCAGCTAAAGGGTATTTAGAGTCCATGAACCTTCCGGCAGTACCAGGTACAAGAGTTTAGAGGAGCCAAGACCCTCAAAGACCAAGGCTAGTTTCTCCAGCCCACAAGAACATGCAAAACCAAAATGGAAGCTTATAATTCCTAAGATGCCAGAAGTTGCACACGGTCCCATGCTATGAGACTAGATGCAGGACATGAGCCAAGCAAAGGATTTCTAGATGTCATGTGGCTTGTCCAACGTCTTTGTTAGGAGGCTGTGTAATCCCTTGACCTGCTTTGAACTTCATGGTGGCCAAGCAAAGAACACCTGCTTTTGATTTTATCAGCTGCAGGATCACTAGGGAGACTATTAAATAGTTTGTCCATTTGCAAGACTTCTCTGGGCTCTGGGACACGAGGAGAAAGCCCAAGTCCATCCTGTACTGTGTGCCCCTGTACTCCTGAAAGGTGGCCCATGTCAACACTAGGTGATTATAAAGAAATGGATGGATAAATTAATTAATAGAATGGATTGGTGAAGATTACTATCTATTGTTTCTAGAAGTTTCCCCTGCAAGACCCTTTGAAAAACTAAATTGGAGCATGTCTGTAACCCCAGTATATGGAAGGCTGAGACAGGAGGATCACAGACAGATTCAAGGCCAGCATCAGCAACTTACTGAGATTCTGTTTAAAAAAAAAAAAAATAGACCCAGGCGTGGTGGCGCACGCTTGTAATCCCAGTACTTGGGAGGCTGAGACAGGAGGATCATGGGTTTGTGGTCAGCCTCAGCTACTTAGTGAGGCCCTCCACAACTTAGTGAGACCCTGTTTCAAAATGAAGAATAAAAAATAGGGCTGGGGGTGTAGCTGGGAGGTAGCATGCCCCTGGGTTCAATCCCTAGTTCTGCAAAATAAAATAAATTAAAAAACAGGACTAGAGGTGTAGCTCTGGCATATACTGTCCCTGGGTTCAATCCCCAGTACCACAAAAAAAAAAAAAAACCAATAAAAAAAACTAAATTTAGCAGGAAGTGTAATAAGTAATAAGGGAGGAAAGGCAAACTCTTAGGCAAGAGCTAAGCGATTACTTCCTGAAATTTGATCTACACTGAATCAAATATTTGGAGTCACATTATAACACAAAATCTATAGTGAGAGAATAATCCTGAATATACTGTGTGTGAGGATAGACAAAAGGAAGTACAAATGCGATGAGGGAAAGTCAGTGCTAAAAAGGAAGTAACAGGACGAATGATTGTACAGTTTAGTTGTTAGTTTAAGGAAGCAAAGGCTACCAGTTCCATCCAACTAGTGACTTCTCCAAGGTCTTTCTTCCAAATGTGACTACACTGACTGCTCCCCAAGAATTACACAGAATGAGAAACTAGTCAACCAGCAAGTGCTTAGTGAGCTAAACATGTCTTTTCAAAGTGCATTTAAACAGATACTACAGGCATCACTATCTAATTTTAAAATACACTAGAGAGTCCTTGTAACAAAAAATAGCACAGTGTTGGCATAAAAAGAGACACATAGACCATTGAAATAGAATAGAGAGTCAAGAATAAATGCACACAGGTATAGCCAACTGATTCTCAACAAAGGAGCCAAACATAAAAAATAAAAATAAATATGTTGGAGAAAAGACAGCCTCTTTGACACATGGTGCTGGGAGAGCTGGATATCTTCCTGTAAAATATTCAATCTAGATTCCTATCTCTCACCCCATACAAAAATCAAATCAAAATGAATCAAAGCCCTTAATGTTAGACCTGAAACTTTGAAATGACTAGAGGAAAACATAAGGGAAACACTTGAAGAAATAGGTATAGGCAACGATTGAAACCGGACTCCAATAGCTCAAGAACTAACAGCAGAAATTGACAAATGTGATTACATCAAGTTAAACAGCTTCTGTACAACAAAGTTAGCAATCAACAGAATTAAGAGACAGCTTATCGAATGAGAGAAAATCTTTTCCAGGTGTTCATCTGACAGAGGATTAATATCCAGAATACATAAAGAATTCAAGCTGGGCGTGGTGGTGCAGTCCTTGGGAGACTGAAACAGGAGGATTGCCAGTTTGAAGCCAGCCTCAGCAACTTATTGAGGCTTTCAGCAACCTAGTGAGACCTTGTTTCCAAAATTTAAAAATAGGGTTTGGGGTGTAGCTCAGAGGTAGAATACTCCTAGTTCAATCCCTAGCAACACACACACACACACACACACACACACACACACACACACACACACTTAACACCAAAAAGAATGCAGGAAAAAAGAACCTTTATACGTGATTGTTGGAAATGTAAATTAGTATAGCCACTATGGAAATCAGTATGGAGGTTCCTCAAAATACTAAAATTAGAACTAACCTATGATCCAGCTATACCACTCCTGAGTATATATCTGAAGGAATCCAAGTCAGTGTACTATAGAGATGCATGTATACACATGTTTAAAGTGGTACTATCCACAATATCCAAGTTATGGAATCAGCCTAGATGCCCATCAACAAATGAATGGATTCAGAAAACGTGGTGCCTATATATACACAATGGAGTATTAGTCAGCCATAAAAAAGAACAAAATCATGTTATTTGCAGAAAAATTGATGGGACTGGAATCATCATGTTAAGTGAATAAGCCTGAATCAGAAAGTATCACGTATTTTCTCTCATATGTGGAGTGAGGGAGGGGGTAAGGTGAAAGTTGGAAGGAGAATACTAGAGAAGGGGAAAAGGGACCCAACCTGGGGAAAGGGGTAAGACAGGAAATAGGGAAGGTGGATACAATCAAAGCTAGTTATACACATGTATGAAAATGTCAAAATGTAACCCATTATTTTGTATGTTTGATGTGCACTAATAATTATAATAAAAGAAAAAGTGTGTTTTGGTGTAATAAACTGCAATGTCATTAGCACAGTTAGTTACAAAATCTACATTTTCAAGATGTTAAGTATAAATGGGTCTGACGAATTCACTTGGGGAATGATCTTGACCAATTGTTTTTATCAATAAACTATATTAAGACATGCACAAGTGGCTTCCTTAAGCAAATCACTAAAACAACGTAAAAATGTTCCCTCCCTTTCCTCAAGTGTGGGAAGCCCTGGTCTGAAGGTAATTCTCTAAGAATTGGCTCCACTGCCATTTTTCATCAATGGGGCCAGACAAAGCCAAGGGTATCCAAGGGGTGGTAAGAATCAGGCTCTTGTTTCTGGAAATCAAAAGAACTAAATGGGAGCTGGCCTGCTGTTTCACAAGCACAAGACTATTAATCCCCTTAACTTATGGTGGATACAAGAGCACGTTGTTCCTTTTTAGATCATGAAATCCATCCTGGAATAATTAAACAGAGGAAAAAGCCCATTGTATGTCCTGCACCACTGAAATCAGAAAGAGAAAGCCATGCCTGAGTTACATTTCTTCCTCTCTTGCCAAAAATGGTTAATTACCTAAAACCAATAATGAGCAAACTAGGTAGATAAATTTCCCAATTTGCCTGGGAAGTAGATTAAACTTTAAACTTAGATAATAACTTCTGCAGAAACTTGCTTTCAGCATTTTGAAATTCCCATAAAATCATTTAGAACTGGTCTTAATTGTATTGTAAATAGTTGAAAATACCTGGTTACCACGTTTAATCCAAGTTTCATGAAAACCTCAAATAGCATAACCTATAAAAATCAGAGCCTTCTATCACCTAATTTTTTTGTGGTATCCAGGATGGAATCCAGAGGTATTCTAACTCCAAGCTACACCCCCAGCCTGATTTTATTCTTTTATTTTGAAACAGGGTCTCAGTTGCAGATGGTGTCACTAAATAGCTACGGCCGGTCGTGAACCAATGATCCTCCTGTCTCAGCCTCCCAAAGTACTGGAATTACAAGTATGTGCCACCATGCTCGGCTTGCTTAGCTTTTAACAAAATATAAAGTCAGATGCATTCTAAGGACTGAAAACCATCTAACCTCCCAGCTTAAAGATTTTAAAAAGACATTAAAACTTGTTGAAATGAATTGTTCTTATGACATGTCCCCTTACTAGATGGTTTCTTTTAGGATCAGCAACCATGATCCTCTGTGGGGATCAACGAGCTTTTCTGAAAGGGCCAGATGCTAAAAACTGGAGGCTTTGCAAGCACGTAGCATCTGTCAGGACACCCCAACTCTGCATTTGGACCAGGAAAGTAGCCATGGACAATGGAAATGCAAATGCCTGATGTTGTATCCAAGAAACCTTATGTGCAGAGACTGAAATTAGAAATTCAGACAATTTTCAGGTATCACCACTCTTCTTTTTAATTTTCAAACCCTTTAAATATGTAAAAATTATTGCTACTGTGTGAGCTGTACAAACGCAGGCATCAGACTGGATTTGCCCCTTTGCCTGTGGGTTGCTGACACCCATCATTTTAATCTCCTGGCCAGCACACAGCAGGCTTCCAACACAGCTTCCTTAGTTCTGTACATCATCTGACCTCCAAGATCACAGTGCAGGAAGAAGTCCTTGTATCACACACCATTGCCTTTGGCTGCTCTGTCAGCTCTTTCTTCCTCATTGACAGCATCTGGAGCAGATGGTAGAGGCTTCCTGTCACTTCTGGCCACTACAGCATCCAGGTAACCAAAATTGTTCTCCTGCCTCTACCCTTCAGCTGCTCTTCTTCCTGCAGTTCTGGCCCAAGCTGGGGCCCTGGATGGCAGGCTCCAGCCCTTCACCTCCATGCTCCACTTCTGCCCTGCACAAGCTCCCATCCCTGGTGCCCTCTGCTTGCTCATTGAGAAGTAGGGAAGGGCGATGATGGGTCAGAACGATCAGAAAAGGCAAAGGGCTTTTTTTCTCCGGCCAGAGCCCACTCTGGTTCCCCCTTGTTGTTAGAGGGCCTCAGTCATAGCAGGCATCACGATGCTCCCCATCCAGAGTGTTCCTGTGGGAACCTCTGCACTGCATGTTCCCCTGATATGGGTGACCTCCTCTGAACCACTTTTCCCGCCCTCACTCTGTGGCTCCATCTCTGATTGTGCACCTGCAGCCCCACTCCACCATCTTGCCTTGCCCTGCAGGTAGGTGGCTCTCGGCTCAACAGGCAGTCGCTTTGGAAGCTCCTCTTGGCCCTAGGAATGGATTCAGGTGCAGACTGCTCAGAGCACCGCCCTCTCTCACTACAATCACAGGCAACTCAAGCCAGCTGTCCACCTTCCCACTTCTCCAGGGGAGAGCCCAGGACTAGTTGCTGTCCCACTGTACACTCTCAGTGACTGAGGACACCATCCTATGCTCTTCTAGGATCCATCCTAACTCCAGTTCTAAGTATGTCTGTGAGTTAGGAAGCATTCAACCAGGAAATAATACGCCCTTCTCCCCTCTTATAGACTTCTCCATGCACTATGATAGAGCAGTTCTCTACCCGACTTGAGGGAGGCAGGCAAACAAGCAAGGGTCTCTCTCCAACACATCGTGTCTAGTGTGCAATGGGCACTAGCTCAACTGCATGAACCCAGTTGTCCACACCTCGATTGACTGCATTGGTGTATATGCACAGGAGCCCATCCTGCCCACACCCTATGGGGAAGGGTGCAGTACTGCTGCAGCCCTCTCGGCAGGCCCACGCCTTCTGCCCTTCTTAGGGAATCCCTGGCTTGCCTTCCCCTGCCTATTCGGTAATGGTGTCCCAACCAGATCAGCTCTCTAGCAAGTCCTACATGGATACAGCTAGCACCCCTCTTTAGAAGTCACATTCTCTTTCTTAGCCAATCAAGATTATGCCATAAGTTATACCAATCATAGGTCTCCAATAAAAAGAGGCATCCTCAGGAGAAAACGAGCTCTCCATCATTGATGGGCATCAAACTTGATATAAGCCATACTGTAGTAAGGACAGGGTCAAAGGTAGGATGAAAATGAGAGTATTCATCAGTCTGTTAATTCATTGAATATATTTAATAAGTTACTCTTTGCATTTTCAATTCAGATATTTTCGATTCTTTGTGTATCTCGGAATCTTCAAGTTTTTTGTAACATTCATAGAATAAGGAATGAAAAAAAAAGACAATAAACAGCCAGTATCCAAGATCCCCACAGCCAATATCCCTTAAAAGGATATTTCTGTTTCTACTGAGTCTGTTTCCTGGGGCTACTCTATCAAATACCACATACAGAGTGGCTTAAACAACAGAAAATGTATTTTCTCATAGGTCTGGAAGCTGAAAGTGCAAGAACAAGATTCCAGTAAGGCTTATTTCTTCTGAGGCCTCTCTCCAATTGAAATATACATTTCCAGCCGGTCGTGGTGGTGCATGCTTGTAATCCCAGCATTTGGGAGGCTGAGACCCGAGGATCCTGGTTCGCGGCCAGCCTCAGCTACCTAGTGAGGCCCTCCGCAACTCAGTGAGACCTTGTTTCAAAATAAAGAATAAAAATAGGGCTGGGGATATAGCTCGGAGGTAGAATGCCTCTGAGTTCAATCCCCAGTACCGCAAAAAAAAAAAAAAAAAAAAAAGAAATATACATTTCCTCTGCCTGTCTTTGCACTGTCTTAACTCAGTATATATCTGTATCCTAACCTCCTCTTCCCATAAGGACACCAGTTGTATTGGATTAGGATGCACCCTAATAATGTCATTTTACCTTAATTACCTCTTTGAGGACACCATACCCATATACAGTCACATTCTAAGGTACTGTGAGTTCAGACATCAATACATGAACTTGGAGGGGACACAATTCAGCCCACAACAGCTACCACCCAGATACCACCGTGCCCACCTTGGCACCCAAACACCTCGGAAAGGCAGAAAATATAAAAACTGACCGAGTTGCCCAATTACTGGGGTCTTCCATCCGTCCTCTGTGCTCGAGAAAGACAGCCTCTCTGAAAGTTCTGTTAATCCTACGTTGTGGTACCCTTTCCCACCAGAGAAACCTATTCGTGTAATGGAAGCAGCCTCTTCTATGGTGACGCATGTAGAATCCAGCCCAGCACGAGGACTGCATCTTAAACACATCCTGCCTCATTAAGCAGCCCTCATTACTCATCCCCTGACAGCAGAGTTGCTGGCCTCGTATTGCCTGGCAGCCTGATCAGCATGACCCTCCATCCAGGGCATCCTGCCAAGAGCCAACTTCTGCCTTGAACATTCTCCCCCTTACAGGCTCCTTCTGGTTAACCCAGTCTCCGCTTAAATGGCACCTCCACTGAGCAATCTTCCCCTGACCACCTAACAAGGAAACCCCCACCATGGCACCTCATTAGCAAGGTCCTCGGTAGTTATTTTCATTGGTAGCACCTATTTACTTACCTCAGTCTCTCCACTGGTCCACAGACACCAGAAAGAGTGTTAAAGGACACTCACAATAGTCAATCTCACGTGCCCCAATTTGGGCTTGGGAAGTTTTGTATCCCATAGGCCTCACAACGTCTGTCACTTATGTCACTGGAACTTACCTAGCTTGTTGCTGCTTTTTCATGAAACGGTACACAAGTAAAGGTACAAGTATGTAGACCATGGGGGCCCCCAGGGATGGTTCGTGGGGTCTTTAGCCCCCACGGGTTTAGTCCATGATAATTTCTATCCATTCCTCTCTCATAGCCACTCTGTATAAATGAGAGATCTCAGTGAAAAGGGAGGATGTTGTCAAAGTATAATTCCGACAACAGTTCCCTATAGCCCCGCCCCCTCCTCTGCCCCTACAAAATCTGAGGTCAACACTGTCTCTGAGGACAGGCATTCTCATTGACTCCTGAAAATAAGAAGGAATGCCTTATATGCCATGCATGGATATTTTGGAAAGAGATGAATCTTAAAAATTAATTTACATTGCACTAAACCAATTCCCTTGAGCATAAAGGAAGAACTCAGGCAGGCTTCTTTGCACTATCTGTAAAAAACTTCAGACAGAAAAAGAATGGATTTTTGAAATACAAAAAAATGAAAATTTTCACTTTAGTATCTAGTAAATCATTTTTAAGACTCCTTTTCTTCAAAGCTACTTTTTTTTTATATACTAAGGATTGAATCCAGGGATGTTCTAACATTGAGCTATACCCCCAGCTCTTTTTAATTTTTTATTTTGAAGCAGTGTCTCACTAAGTTGCTGAGGCTGACCTCGAGCATGCAAGCCTCTTGTCTGAGCCTCCCAAGTACTGGGATTACAAACATGTGCCACCACGCTGGCTCCCCAAAGCTACTTTCATAAATATAAGGATAAAGAAGTTTGAGTTTCATTCTCCCCTTGGTTCCCTTCCCTGTTTGAGGAGCAGAATTATAGAAAGACCTCAAATCTACAAACTAGAGGATCAAGAAACACCACTGATAGACGGGTGTGGTGGCGCATGCTTGTAATCCCAGCATTTGGGAGGCTGAGACTGGAGGACCCGGGTTCGTGGCCAGCCTCAGCTACCTAGTGAGGCGCTCCGCAACTTAGTGAGACCTTGTTTCAAAATAAATAAAAAATAGGGCTGGGGGTGTAGCTCTGAGGTAGAATGCCCCTGAGTTCAATCTTCAGTACCGAAAAAAAAAAAAAATGAAGACGCGAAGCTCTCACTAGAGAATGCATTTAAATTGCTTTTCAAATATTGGAAGTGATTTCACCTGATCGTCTGTCTTTTCATTGGTTTCTCTTTAAACCAAGAGCATGAGCTGACTGGTGATGGTAGTAGTTTGGGTCAAGAACAAGTCCAAGCTACTGAGATCAGAACAAGATTGACTCACTTCTGGGTCGGGAATCCTGCTGGTGGAACCCACTTACAGTGGGTGTGTGAGAAAGTATTGAAAGCTTGTGCTTCAGACATTGCATTTTTCTATTAAGGCATTCAAATGAAATGAGCATAAGGACTGATGAGAAAATGTGCCATTCCGGAAAGGATAAAGAAGAGATAATAAAATGAAACATATGTATCCTCTATGACCCACACTTCTGCTCCTGAGTAAAACTCCAAGAAAAAAGCATATGGAAAATACAGGGATGAGAATGTTCATAGCAGCTTCGCTACCGGCTGAGCCTATTCTCAACACAACACAAGTACACAGTAAATGTATGAAATTGAATCATCCACATCTTTATATCCTACATGAGGATTCATTGGCTAATTGACGCTTACTAGTTGTGGCATCAGTTCAGATTTCTAGCATATACTATACACAGATATATATGCTACGAATATGCATATATGCCGGGGTCCAGCCCTAGCAGGAGTCGGGGGTCTGTCGACAGGTGGGGAAGGAGACGAGGTCGTGAGAATACGCACACCAAATGTAGTGATGAAGCGCATCTACTTTACTGTTCACAAGCAGCTGTTTTTATACTTTTCATACAGTAGTGAAACACATAGAACAGGGAAGTTTATGGGCAGGTCATCTGACAGTTTGACGATAGCAAACTTGTTTTGTTTTTCTAAAAGTTTTTACATCAGTATATAATGATTTTATTTTGACTCTAGTACGAAGCAGTGTTAAAGATTAACGAGGAATAGGCCTGTGTACATTGGTCTAAGCTAGGGAGTTTTTGGTAAATCACCTGTTGTTTTTGTTAACTATAGTCTGTCTTTATTAATGTGTCCTGTGAAGCTCTAGAGAGACACTGTGGGAGTTGGTAAAGGCTGTCTGTGCTTTGACCCTATAAAGGGGTACCAGATACCCACATTCTTATAGCCTTTTTTACCCATAGATAGATTGTAGACCTAAATCTCTTTGGCTTAGCTCTTTTGTTTTCTATATCTGTGTGTTGAGGGAGAATATAGGTTGATTAGTAACTATATCTGAATTACCTTGCAGAGCTTATTTACTGACTAATGTTTATAAGTGATCAGAGAATTCTTATGTTGTTTGTCTGAAGACACTGTTTTTTTGCTAACGTCAAGAGGTTGTTATTCGACTGGCCACCACCTGTTTTTAAGAAACTTTCCTTAATAATAAGTGTAAAAACAAGACTTAAAGTACCCAATGTTCCCAGAATATACTATAATGTAAAGCAGGATATGCCACGTATCCTTTCTTGGAAGCGTCTTCTTTGCAGGATTCCATCAGATCGAGCCTTGCTCATGATCCAGCTGTTAAGGAGTTGTGGCACATATACATATGTACATATACATTTTATATATGTACATGTATACACACACACACACACACACACATATTGTACTGGGGATTGAACCCAGGGGCATTTTACCTCTGAGCTACACCCCTAGCCCTATTTTATTTTTTATTTTGAAACAGGGTCTCGCTAAGTTGCTGAAGGACTTGGTGTACACTATAGATTGAATATTTGAAGCAAACTATTTTATTAAGTTTCCATTTTAATCTGTTATTACTTTAATAAAACATCAAATTGAAGTCTTTATGAATAATTTATTCAAGCCTAAGATAACTATGCAGGAGAGCCCGTTATTTTAAAGAAGCATGATGTTGTAGAAAATAAACATTTTAAATGAACATGCAGGTGCTCCAATTACTACTGTTTTACCTTCCAGAGATAGTCTGATGTTAAATCTCTCCTTAAAAGCATTTTCGTGGGAAGGGCTTGGGTTTTTTAGTCACCCCTAAAGTCTGGTAGTTGTGAAAATCAAAGTTAATGATATATAATGGTGCTGTCCAAGGGACCTTTCTGCAATGGTGGAAATGTTCTATATTTGTGCGGTCCAATATGGTACCCCTAGACATAAGTGGCTATCGAGTACTTGGAAGAGCAGAAAATGATCACAAAATGTGCCAAGCAGAGCTAAAGAAGTCCTAATACTTAAGGTAACTAGCATGAACAGAAAACAAATCCAGAATTAAAAGGACCCCAAGAATTCCTGAAAGTTCATCCTCACTTATTTTATTTTATTTTTTTTATTATTCGTGCATTGTAAGCAAACATCTTTGTTAGGTACAAATTGATAACAACATATGTGCCCACATTTCTCATTGACCCCTTCCCCAAATTCGGAAACCAAACTATCAGACCAACGCATGTGTATCTATGTTTATAGCTGCACAATTCACAATAGCCAAACTATGGAAGCATCCTCACTTATCTTAGATGGTTTAATATTATCTTTCAACAGTCACAGTCTCAAATTTCAAGTCACAGCTTGTCTTCAGATTTAAAAAACAAAACAAAAGAGTTCTTTCAGTCAAAGATTGTTCAAACACTTAGTAAGCCGTTCATCTGTTTCAAGGCTATGTAACAGAGTTCCACATGAACAACAATCACCGGAAAAAAAAGAGGGTGTGACATTCTTTCAGAGTGGAAAAACAAAGCAAACAGAAAAATAAAACAAAAATCTATGCTCCACTTAAAGCTGCCTTAGCTATTCTGTGATCTGGATTAGAATATCAGCAAAACAAGTGAACCACCATCTGAAAGGCTTAATGATTAACACCAGACTGGCATGGTGGCACATGCCTGGAATCTCAGTACTTGGGAGGTGGAGACAGGAGGATGGAAAATTCTAAGCAGGCCTCAGCAACTTAGCAAGCCCCTGTTTCCAAATAAAATAGGGCTGGGGATATAACCCAGGAGTGGGATGCCCCTGGGTTCAATCCCCAGCAACACACACAAAATTTTAAAATGATTAGCACTCATAATTTAGGCTAATACTTTCATTGAAGTTCCCTGTCTCCCATCAGTTATTTATGGAAATCTAAGAATTAGCCCTCCCTCCCCGCCAAATTTTACCTCAGAAGAATGTTTCCTCTGCTGGCAAAATAAAAATGCTCCCCCTACCTCTTCTGCACTCCTCTGATTAAATGCTTGGTAGAAAAAAAATGAGTCTTTTTTGGAGGTTTTCTGTGGCATGAACTTTCCACCTTTTCAGGGGTAAACTACCTGGCTCATAGGTAGTCTCCCTTTTTTGGTATGGTACTGGGGATTGAATCCAGGGGCGTCTACCTCTAAGCTACACGCCAGCCTTATTTTATTTTTAAAATTTTGAAACAGAGTCTCACTAAATGATCATGTGTTGGTCTTGAACCTGCATCCTCCTGTCTCAAGTATGGGCTACTGCGTCCCGCTATAGGCTCTCTTCATTTGGGAAGCAAGTATCACTCTTTTCTACCTCTGTTGAACAAAAGATGCTCTTCCCAGAATATCCTCAACTGACTCTCACCTTGGCAGGTAAGCATCCCAGGACAAGCTTCCACTTCAAACAAGAGGGATGGTTTTATTTACCCTTAAGGTCTGAGACTTATCTAAAATCCAAGTTAATGATATGGAGCAGTGCTGCCAAATAGAACATTCTGGTTCTTGTTTTGCTTTGTGGCGCTGGGGATGGAACCCAGGACTTTGTGCATGCTAGGCAAGTGCTCTACCACTGAGCCCCAGCCCCAGCCCTAAATAGAACACTCTGTGATGATGGAAATGTTCAGGGTCTGTGCTATCCAATATGGCAGCCACTGGGCATGGGTGACTGTTGAGCACTCGCAATGGAGCCAGTGCTGCTGAGAAACTGAACTTCCCACTGAATGTAATTTAACAGAAGTGGTCGCGTGTGGCTAGTGACTACATTGGTCAGCACAGCTCTACACCAGCTAGGCTTACTGGATTACATCTCTAATCCTCAAAACAACACCACGCAGGAGAGAGTCGAGAGTCTGGTGCTAAAGTCAGTGTCGGCAGTGGCATGAGTGGAACGGGTATCCCTTCACCAGCTGGGCTGACTTACAGTGGAATCCTAGCTCCAGCGCACTGGGCCACATCATGGTGCATCTGGACCTCATAGGTCAAAACTGTTCTGAGGACTAAGATAATGAGGGTAAAAGACTGTCCCCCGGTGGACACTCCACCGATGCCAACAGAAGTCCCCAGGGTCTGGCAGGGCTTTGCTCTTTCCTACGCGGCCTCTTCTTGAATTCAGTCTCCAAATTCTGCCTCCTTCCTCAAAAGTCATGAATGGAAAGAGTGGATTCAGTGTCTCTGATGATAGGAAATATTGATAATTTTAATTTTAATTGTGTGTGTGTGTGTGTGTGTGTGTGTGTATGCACGCGTGATACTGGGGGTTGAACCCAGAGGCATTTGACCTCTGAGCTGTACCCCCAGCCCTATTTTTATTTTATTTATTTATTTATTTTTGCGGTACTGGGGATTGAACTCAGGGGCATTCTACCTCCGAGCTATACCCCCAGCCCTATTTTTTATTCTTTATTTTGAAACCGAGTCTCACTAAGTTGCAGAGTGCCTCACTAGGTAGCTGAGGCTGGCCGCGAACCCAGATCCTCCGGTCTCAGCCTCCCGAATGCTGGGATTACACGCCCGGCTCCCAGCCCTATTTTTATTTTTTGTTTTGAAATAGGGTCTCACTAAATTGCTGAGGCTGATCTTGAACCTGCAATCCTCTTATCTCAGCCTCTGAAGTACTGGTATATAGGCATGTACCACTACATCTGGCTGAAATTTGGATTCCTGAAGCAAAAATGAGGAAAATATCAACAAGGGCACTTCTGCAGCCCTTTGGAAGATATGTTGTTTCCCCGTCCCAGTGAGGGTGGAATGCTATTGGAGAGGACCTAGTTCTGTTTGCTCAATCCACCTGAAGATGCTTCCCATCTTCACCTTGGCTGCAAAGACACTGAGTCAGGAAAAGCTGTACCACAGCCCAGGCAGATAGCAATTTCAGGTGAGTTGCAATGGAAATTTTCTAGAAGGAAAAGCTCTCTTAACTACTCTGAAAAAAAAAAAAAGTCACACTACATGAAGTTATCTGGGAAAGGAAAAGTCAATACATACCAAGATAGAGATTGTATTTGCACACAAGAACAAAGCCAAGTTAGGGACATGGAAATCTGATCCAGCAATCTTTCAGCCACACTTTGAGAAAAGTATCACATGTCTCCCATTTGCTTGTATTAGCTATTTACAAGACTAGGATTAAAGACAGTAAAATACTGAGTTTTCGTGTAAGTGATTCATTAAAGAAGAAAATCTCTCTTCTTTTGAATTATTTCTCAGTTTAACTCATTAAAAAGCAAGAGAAATTCTTCCTTGAAAAGCAGAAAGAGAAAAGTAGAAAATACCTCCAATTCCACCAGCATCAATGATCAAGGTTAATGTTTTCTAAGTATTTGGAACATATCTTTTTTAGCTTTGTATTTTCCTTTGTGTGTATGTGTATAGAGATACATTTCTTCTTGAAAACAAGACTTGGTTCAGACTATTATGCAGTTTTGTTATTTTTCTTAAATTTAATAAATGTATTTTGGAAAGCTTTTCACATAATTAAAATTCTTCTATTTTTTTAAATTTTGGGACAGTGTCTTGCTAAGTTGCTAAGGCTGACCTTGAACCTATGACCTTCCTGTCTTCTTCTCCCAAGTACTGGAATTACAGGTGTGCATGAACACACTGGGAAACATTCTTCTATAATAAAGTCTTTAAAAATTGTCTAACAATGCATTCATTTTATGTATCTATTGAATGCTTTTACATCTACTTTCTTATTTTCATTTTTGGAGGTACTGCAGAATGAACACAGGAACATTTTAACCTCTAAGCTACACCCCCAGCCCTTTTTTATTTTTATTTTGCATCTTGCTAAATTGCTGAGGCTGAGGCCAGGCGTGGTGGCGCACGCTTGTAATCCCAGCATTCGGGAGGCTGAGACCTGAGGATCCAGGTTCAAGGCTGGCCTCAGCTACCTAGTGAGGCACTCCGCAACTTAGTGAGACTCGGTTTCAAAATAAAGAATAAAAAATAGGGCTTGGGGTGTAGCTCGGAGGTAGAATGCCCCTGAGTTCAATCCCCAGTACCGCAAAAATAAATAAATTGTTGAGGCTGGCCTCAAACCTGTGAATCTCCTGTCTCAGTCTCCCAAGTATTGGAATTACAGGCATGCACCACCACATCCATCATTTTTTTTTCTTTTTTCTATAATAAACAATACTATTATAAATATTTTGGAGCCTAACAATTTTCACACATTTCTATAAATAACTTTGGCATAAATTTAAATTTGGGGGTCAAATGATATGCAAAAATATAAGGTTTTATAAGTGTTAATTATTTTTCAAAAGGGTTGTCAGTGTGCATATGTTTGCAGTACATGAAAATCCATTTTCCAGTATCTTCAATTGGGCCTCACAACTCATATTTTGGCAAAACAAATGGTACAGTAGTATATAAATCCTGCATTGATCTGCAAATCTTTGTTTCATAGTAAAATTGAACATTTTTATGTTAATCGCCCATGTACATTTCCTTTTTTGTAAATTGCTTATTTTCTCTTTTGCCCTGCTTTCTGCTGAAGTATTCATTGTTTTCATTTTTTTCATGAATTTGTGTGTGCACATTCTTTGCCAGTTGTTAGTTCACTTTTCAATTTGATATGTATTCATTCTCTTACATTTTCCCAGAAAGCAATCATTATTTCATGTTGATGTAGGATCCAAGAAATAAATAGGTAAAAAAGAGACAGACAGGAACAGAAAGGAAAAGTAAAATATAACTTTAATAAAGAACTTGATGCTAAAGTGCATAAGTCTTTACTCCCCAAACCAATTTTCTTTCCCGGGCCTGTCTCTCCCAAATTTCTGGGAAATCTGTAGATCCTAGAGTTTACTGGAAGAAACTGTAATTGCCCTGTGCACTGTTAACAAGACAGATATGATATTTTGAGAAACCTATAATTTAGGACACTCTCTAGCTTAATCCATCAATCAGATAATGAAGACCTCAATTAGCCAGAAGACCTAAGTCTGATCAGACCACTGGACCACCAGAAACTGCCTCGTGACTACTGAGCTGAGATCATCCTCAGCTACCTCTGCTAGCCTACCCCTCACAAAAGCACCCTATAAGAAAAGAGCCCTGGAATCCCCAAAAGGTATATCTCTCCCTCTTGAGATGGTCTGCATTCTCCCTTGCATGTGTATTACCTATTTTCCTAAATAAACCTCTATATCTCTGACTGGTGTGTGCTGCAAATTTTTCTGTCATATTAGCCAAGGACCCCGCCAATCTTGAGTTCCTGGGTTGAGACATGGACCCGTGACTCCCAACAATGTCGCCTACATATACTTTTAATTTTCTTTCCTAATTTTGAACAGGAATACCTAGTAGTTGATGTTCTTGCTGTTTTCATTGTAGTGGCACTATGAGAACGCTATGACATCTTTTACCTTATTCTAAGAGGAATGTTTCTACTCCACAGAACCTGGTGAGTCATTGTCAAAATATGATGTGTTCTGCATTTAAAATAGCCCTTTTTTCCTAGTTTACCAAAAATTATTTTTATCAATAATTGATTTTGAAATTAAACTATCTCTTTAGTATTTAATAGTCTGATCAAAAGGATTGGTAAGATGGCAACTGAGAGCAGCAGCACATCTCAGGCACTGTAAAACTTGAAATGCAACCACCATGAAGGCAGCAAAAAATTGAACGAAGCAATGAAAAACTGAACTTCAGAGGAACAAAACCCAGAAGACAGAACAGGGGAGAACAAAGTGTCCCACACACCCTGCATCTGGGGAAGCAATGCTGCTGCCAGCAGTTGGCCATGGCATCATGACCTGTCCACACTGCCCGAGCTGTGCCGGGACTCCTAGCACCACGGCATCTAAGGACCCCCATGCAAAGAAGCCAGTGACTTGATGTGGAGTAAGTGGAACAACTAAACAAAGAATCTGACACCCTGAACAGGAATCAAAAAGAAGCCTTGAAGGAAAGTGAAGGATATGAAGGATACAAAATTTGAAGTAAAGCCATCGATACAAACTATAAACAGTAGATTAGACCACATGGAAAATAGAATCTCACTCTTATAAGATGACCAATCCAAAAATGAATGCATAGTATATAATTTAGAAAAAGCAATTTGACAACATGAATTGGACATTGATGAGATCAGGGTCAATTTTAAAAGAGCTAACCTAAGAATAATAGGCATAGAAGAGGGAATAGAAGCTGAAACCAAGGAAATTAACTATCTTTCCAAAGGAGTAATATCAGAAAAAATTCCAAACATAGAAAAAGAAGTCGACATACAGGTACAGGAAACATATAGAACTCCCTTAAGACAAGATCAGAGAAAAGGTTCACCACACCACATAATAGTCATACTGATTAATGTGGAGGCAAAGGAGAGAATCTTAAAGGCAATGAAGTAAAAGACCAAATGACATTCAGAGGTAAACTAATTAGAATCACTTCAGACCTCCCAAACCAAGTAATGAAAGCCAGGAGGGCCTAAAGCAGCATATTTCAAACTCTGAAAGAAAAAAAAACTTGCAGCCAAGATTTTCCTACCTAGCAAAACTACCTGTCAAATTCGATGGGGAAATAAAAATCTTCCATGAAAAACAGAAGCTGAAGGAAGTTTTCTTCCCAATCAGCACTAGAGAAAATACTCAGAGATTAATTACAAAGAAGAACTAAAAAACATCAGAACCAGAGAAACAACAATTTCCAGTAAGAAAGAAGAACAAACACTGCCTCAAACAGAAGCTAAAACTCAAAATTTGGGGAATTAAAAATCATCTCTCAATAATTACACTGGATATAAATGGCCTCAACTCCCTAATAAAAAGACATAAGGTGGCAAAACGAATTAAAAACCAGAATCCATCTATATGCTGCCTGCAAGAAACACACCTTACAAGCAAAAATTCCCACAAACTAAACTTAACTTCAATTAGAATGGCAATCATTAAAAACACAAACAACAAACAATTGCTGGTAAGGATATGGAGAAGTGGGGACTCTACTACATTGTTGGTGGGATTGCAGATTAGTGCAAGCACTTTGGAAAACAGTATGGAGGATCCTCAGACGGATGGGAATAAACCTACCATTTGATCCAGCAATACCACTTCTGGGTATCTACCCAAAAGAATGGAAACCAAACTATAAGACTGATGCATGTGTATCTATGTTTATAGCTGCACAATTCACAATAGCCAAACTATGGAAGCAGCCAAGATGTCCATCAACAGATGAATGGATTACAAAACTATGGGATATGTACACAATGGAATTTTACTCAGCCATAAAGAAGAACAAAATCATGTTATTTGCAGGGAAATGGATGGAATTGGAAAACATGCTAAGTGAGATTAGTCAGTCACAAAAAGTAAAAAGTCAGATATTCTCCCTAATATGCAGAAGCTAAGGAGAAAGTGGGTCAAAGGAGAGCCTCTAAACGATGAAGGAGAAACCTTAGATGGGCAAAGAAGGCGGCCTAACTGAAGGTGATGGGGGAAGAGGAAAACACCCTAATGCACATGATGTACATTCGAAAACATATCATTCACTAAGTTGAACATGACAAGGAGAGAGGGGGGAGGAAATAGGGGAAGGGTTAAATGAGTGCTGTGTGCATGTATGCCTCTACCAGCTTGTACCTCATTAAGATGTATGATTACTTGGGAGAGGCTAAGACCGGAGGGTCCCGGTTCGCGGTCAGCCTCACCTACGTAGTGAGGCACTCCGATGTATGATTACAATGCACCAATTAAAAAAAGAAAATCTCAAATGTTTTATAAAAAAAAACTATGACTATAGCTTCTTATAGTTTGATACATTATACTAATACATTGTTCCAACCCTTAGATAATCTTGGTGTTTTTTTGTTTTTTTGTTTGTTTTGTTTTTGTTTTTGTTTTTTTTTTGGTACTGGGGCTTGAACCCAGGTGCATCCCACCTCCTAGCTACACCCCCAGCCTTTTTTTAAAAATTGAAACAGGGTCTTACTAAGTTGCTGAGGGTCTCACTAAGTTGCTGAGGTTGACCTCAAACCTTTGATGCTCATGTCTCTGCCTCCCAAGTACTGGGATTACAGGTTTGTGCCATCACGCCTAGCTTATGCAGTGTGATTTACTTCTGTTTTGTATAAAATTGTAAGTTCCTAGAGGACAGGGACTGTATTTGCTTCATATTTGAATCTCTGATAGCCTGTGAATATTTGATTGTTGAATATAATTGAATCAATTAATCCTAATCATAGAGTTCTAAGAAGCCCAAAACTGTTGGGAATGAGTTATATTACTTTTTTCTCATTCCTGGCCAGGAAAAAAAAAAAAAGAACCCAACTCCTAGATTTATCATAAACAAAGAAATTTG
Source organism: Graphiurus murinus (assembly GCA_004027655.1). Lineage (NCBI taxonomy): Eukaryota > Metazoa > Chordata > Mammalia > Rodentia > Gliridae > Graphiurus > Graphiurus murinus. The sequence goes on along the minus strand of PVLC010010633.1, from coordinate 3,715 downwards.
GGTTTTGGAATATTTTTTCTCCATCCTTATAGTTTATGCTTATGCTTATTTTAAGATGACAAAACCTAGCCGGGCATGGTGGCGCACGCTTATAATCCCAGCATTCGGGAGGCTGAGACTGGAGGATCCAGGTTCTCGGCCAGCCTCAGGTACTTAGTGAGGCACTCCACAACTTAGTGAGACCCGGTTTCAAAATAAAGAATAAAAAATAGGGCTGGGGGTGTAGCTCGGAGGTAGAACGCCCCTGAGTTCAATCCCTAGTACCGCAAAAAAAAAAAAAAAAAAAAAAAAAAAAAAAAGAAAAGAAAATCTTACAAAACTTGCATATTCAAAAAGCTCATTAAAGCTTTGTAGATAATTAATAACATAACTGTTATATGAACTTTGATTTTTTTCACAGGCTAACATTTATATTTTTTAACTTCAGGGAAAGTTAATCACTACATCTTGGAAATAAAAATTAACTTAGACAAGCTGAGTGAGTGTATTTTTGCCAACATTATATCCCTAAGATGAGAATTGAAAGGATAGTTTTTTCAACAGGATGCATAAATACCTGGCTGTGTGTCTCATTCTGTGAATGGACACCGATAAGTCATAGTGAGTCATATACAGTAAAAGCAAGACTAAGCTGGACATGGTGGTGTACACCTGTCATCCCAGTACTTGGGAGGCTGAGACAGGAGGATTGCAGGTTCCAGGTCAGCCTGGGCAACTTAGCAAGATCCTCAGCAACTTAGTGAGATCCTGTTTTGAATAAAAAATAAAAAAGGGTTGGGGGTATATCTTGGAGGTAGAATGCCCCTGGATTCAATACCTATTATTAAAAAAATTGCAAGACTATCCTGGATCTTCTGATATTTTTTCCTGAATGTTCAATTATTTACACTGCTTCTGGGGTGTTATACTGAAAATTTTCCAAGATCTTGGCACAGAATGTTTGTTTTTCTAGGCTACTATTCTTACAGCCATGATGAAGGTAGAAGATAGGAGGTAGAACTTCTGATCCCAATCATTTATTTGGCTGCCTATTAGGGTTTCCTCAGAAGTGTTTATCCCTGCCCATACGGACTTCCTTGGCTGACCTTTATAAAGAGGTGTATGGGGCATTAGGGCATATGCCACTTTTATCAGAGGCTTTCATTTTCTGCAGAAGTTTTGTATGGAACATATGGCTTGCATCTCTCAGGAGCTTGCTTGAAATGCAGAACTTGGGCCACTGAGTCAGATCCACTTTATAATGTGATCCGCAGGTAATCCCTGTGCACAGTACAGATTGAGAGGTTCTGGATAAAACTTCACATATGGCTTGTTAGGAAAGATGACAGTTCAGCTGAGTACTGAATGGTGAGAAAAATCCAGCCCTATTAAAATGTGGTTAAGATTGGTCCAAACTGGGAATTGGAAAGGAAAATGAAAAATGTTCTGAGACAAAATTGGACAGATGGAGAAAGAGATCTTTTTTTTGTGGTACTGGGGATTGAACTCAGGGGCATTCTACCTCCGAGCTATACCCCCAACCCTATTTTTTATTCTTTATTTTGAAACAGGGTCTCACTAAGTTGCAGAATGTCTCACTAGGTAGCTGAGGGTGGCCACGAACCTGGATCTTCCAGTCTCAGCCTCCCAAATGCTGGGATTACAAGCATGCGCCACCACGCCAGGCTTTCTGTGTTTATTTGTAAGGCACTGCCATGATAGTCTGAAAAGTCGGGTAAAAAATTAGCAGGCCTGGGCCTGTTTCAGTTTTTCCCAGGCAAAACGTCCCTGAAGCTATCAGAAAAAAAGATAAGAGTCCCCAGGCCCACTAGATGTCTTTGTCCAATCACCAAATGACTCCAGTCCCTAGGTCCCGCCCTAACGGGCTAAACCTATCCCAATACACTCTGTATTCCTTCCAGACAAACCAGCCAATCCTTATGGTCCCCATAGTCTCTCTCTGCCCTGGCAACAAAATTTCACTAACCTCATTCCCGCCTGTGTACACCCCCACTATAAAAGGCTGAACAAAGCCAGAGTGGGGGTCCTTGTCAAGACTCCACTGTGTTGGATGAGACTTGGACCCTAGCTCGAGCTAGCAATAAACCTCCTTCTTGCTTTTGCATTGCTCTGTGTGAAGTAATCGTTCTTTGATGAGGCACCCCAAATTTGAACCCAACATATTTTTCAAGCAAACAATGACTGACAGTTGAAACATTTTATAAATGATGCAGGGTTCTCCGGGTTAGGGCCAGCTTAATGAAAGTGCTCTGTTGAAATTGTTCTTTTCCCTGCATTCCTTCCAGGGTAACCTTTTGGAAATTCTCACAATCTTCAAGAAAGAAATGGAGTGCAGTGGGAAGAGAAGAAACAAGAACTCATACGTGATCATAAAATTGTTGGCAGATGAAGAAACATAAATAGCAAATCTTACTGCTACAAAAGAAGAAATTCTATACACGTGAAACTATAGGGAGCCAATAAAGATCGATTGAGAATTTATCGTGCAAATCTGTGTACTAAGTACTATAAAAATGGCTTCCAGCCAGGTGTGGTGGTACATGCTTTGTAATCCCAGTACTTGGGAGGCGGAGACAGGAGGATTGCAGGTTCATGATCAGTCTCAGCTATTTACTAAGGCTCTCAGCTACTTCGTGAGGAGGCCCTCCAAAACCTAGTGAGACCCTTTAAAAAATAAAAATAAAAAGAAATAAAAATAGGACTAGGGATGCAGCTCAGAGGTAGAATGCCCCTGAGTTCAATCTCCAGTACCCCCCCCCCCACACACACACAGGCTTCCTGTGTTTGCTGTCCCAAAATATTTCTGATAATGCTGATAATGGGGTGAAGAAGGCCTGTGATAACTAAGCCCTTTTCCGCCTATCAACTCCTTCCGTATCATTTCCGGTCACATGCGCACTGCAGTTGCGACAACCTCAGCCTGTAGGCTCTTTGAGGCTTATCTTTCTGGTCAAGGGAGCATATACTCCATAAATGTGACTAGAATGAGGCATCCATTTAAGTACAGGGGAAGAAAGCTGCTTACCACTTCTTCACATTTTTCTTGTGGATCCAGAGTTGTAAATGGAGGGAGCAAGGATAACGGAGTGAGCTCATAACACAGAGCTGCAATCAGAGTGCGGTCAGTCTAAGGGGCGCGATGTCAGGATAGGCCCAGGACAGCAAAAGGGTGCTGTCTCCTGGGTGCCTAGACGAAGTCACCAGGAGGAGACATCTGCAAATAGAGAAGTATGCTTACTCCACGCATCTATGTGGCATCTAACGTTTTGCTACGTCCAAGGGGGCTAGAACGTGATTCCACGGTTCTGATTTAGAGAACAGGAAAACTGGCTACAGCATGTGTGGGGGGAGGGAGGGGGAGGCGAGGAAGAGGGCTCCGGCCTATCATCCCAATATACTTGGGACACTTAGGAGGATCACTGGTTCAAGGCCAGCCTCAGTAACCTAGCGAGATACTCAGCAACTTAGCAAGGCTCTGTTTCAAAATAAAATATAAAAAGCCAGGCGTAGCCGGGGTGGTGGCGCACGCTTGTAATCCCAGCATTTGGGAGGCTGAGACCGGAGAATCCGGGTTCAAGGCCAGCCTCGGCTACCTAGTGAGGCACTCCGCAACTTAGTGAGACCTGGTTTCAAAATAAAGAATAAAAAAAAGTAGGGCTGGGGGTGTAGCTCGGAGGTAGAACGCCCCTGAATTCAATCCCTAGTACCGCAAAAA